>BQNB010007947.1:0-17500 GCA_026074375.1 Tanacetum coccineum | reverse complement strand
TAATTGGCTTAATATGGCAAGTGAGGCTGTCTGTTTAATTTAACAGTTTTAGGGTTAGTTGTTCCACCTCAAAACCTAAGCATTTCTGGATCACTAGGGTGTTTTGTAACGTCATTATCAACTAGAGCTTTTCTTTTAAGTTTGCTTAAATCATCCTTGAGAGCTGTAATTACCAAAACTTTTTCCTGAAGACTAGCATTTAAATCGGAAATTTCCACAGACTTTAGATTGACTTGATTAATTAAATCATCACCTTGTTCTTTTGATCGAATACGTGTTGGTTTAATCGAATCATAAAGTTTCTTTTGTCACCCTATGATCCCTCGTCATGTTACATTTGACGAAACTGTCTTTCCCTTCGGCTCCATGACTCCAACTAAACCCCCCTCATACCAATTTTTAAATGATAATCTCGACACCTGCCCCATTGCACTTCGCCTACTTACCACACATACTTCTCCTCAACAAACACTACCACAAACAGCAAACCCACAAACAACCCCACAAACAATACCTCCAACTTCGCTATCAACTCCATCACCACAAACAACACCAGTCACTCCGCTACTATATGTGGAAGATATCATTCTTACAGCTTCTTCTACTGCGTTCATACAACGTGTCATCTCTTCGCTACATGCGGAATTTGCTATGACATACCTTGGCCCACTGAATTATTTTCTCGGTATATCTGCCACGCGTTCTACCGCTGGCATATTCTTGTCTCAGACGAAATATGCTACCGATATTCTTGAGCTGGCACAAATGCTTAATTGTAACCCTTGCAGGACCCCGGTTGACACTGAAAAGAAGCTTGGACCTGAAAAATCACCGGTCACTGATCCTACTTTATATTGCAGCCTTGCCGGAGCACTTCAGTACCTCACCTTTACCCGACCCGATTTGTCATATGCGGTTCAACAATTATGTTTTTACATGCATGATCCTCGAGAGCCACACCTTAATGCTATGAAACGTGTTCTCTGTTATCTTCGAGAAACCACTGATCTTGGATTACAGCTATTTTGGTCTACTACATCACAGCTTATTACCTACTCTGATGCTGACTAGGCAGGTTGTCTGGCTACGCGTCGGTCTACTTTTGGATACTGTGTTTATCTTGGTGACAACCTCTTGACGTGGTCTTCTAAATGCCAGGACACGTTGTCTTGTTCTAGTGCTGAGGCTGAATATCGCAGGGTTGCGAATGTTGTAGCTGAGACATCTTGGATTCGCAACCTTCTTCGTGAGCTTCATAACCTTCTTTTCACAGCAACCTTGGTCTATTGTGATAATGTCAGTGTCGTATACATGTCAGCAAACCCGGTGCAACATCAGCACACCAAACATATAGAGATTGACATTCATTTTGTTCGGAGTTAAGTACATTTTTGGTCCTTGTGGTTTGGTGTGTTTTTCACTTTTGGTCCAAAATTCAAAAAAGGTTTGGTTTTGGTCCAAAAGACATAGTTTCGTTCCACTTTTAGTCCAATCCCGTGAATTTGGACTAAAAGTTTTGGACTAAAAGTGGAACGAAACTATGTCTTTTGGACCAAAAGTGTAACGAAACTATGTCTTTTGGACCGAAAGTGGAACGAAACTATGTGTTTTGGACTAAAACCAAAACTTTTTTGAATTTTGGACCAAAAGTGAAAACGCACCAAACCACGAGGACCAAAAATGTACTTAACTCTTTTATTAAAGATTCCTTTTCTTTTAAATGTTCAGAAAGAGTTTGTTTAAGACGATCAATCTCTACAGACTGTACACTTGAATCTGAAACGTTATTATTACTCCTTAAATCAACATTTTGTCCTTCTTTCAAAACTTTAACTTGTTCCTTATATCTTTCAAGCTCAGCAGTTAAAGTATCATTGACACTCTTATTTTCCAGATTTATCTTGGTACAATTAACTACTTGGGTTTATAGTTGTTCAATCACAGATAATATCAGTGCATCTTGTTGTGCAGAGGAGTTAGAATTCTGAACAGCTGCCTGTTGTGATTCAATCACATACTGAGAATAAGGAATGATATTGCTATCACTGGTTATTTCAGTCTCTGAGTGGTTCACAACATTCGACTGTTCAGAAGACGGCATCGCCTGCACAGCTTGATTGATCATATTATTATTCATATTATCATGATTGTGTACCTCAGCAAGAGCATCTGAACCATAATGAGATAAATTCGCCATGAGAGCAACTTTGGCAGTGTTGAGTTCATCACAATCAGAGTCATATGCATCCAAATCATCAGCTTGATAAGCAGCATTGTGAGTAATGACAGTCTGTGTGGCTTGACCTTCTGGAATTCCTGGATCTGCCAAAAATGCAAGTTCCTCCTCATGTAGAATTTGACCACTTGCTTGAGCTTGTACCAACAACACTTTATCCTTAAACCAAGAATCATCCCGTTTCCTCTTAGGTTTAGTGCACTGTTTGGACATATGGCCTTCCCCTTTGCAGTTGTAACAGATAACAGTCCTTTGTTTCCCAGAATTGCTTCCACTTGCTCCTGGAGTGTATGTCCTTGTAGTACCCGCAGCTAAAGACGTTTGTCTCCCCTGAATTGGTTGTAATGTCACTCTTCCATTATTAATGGTAGCTTGTTGCCTAGGGTTTGACGAATTCCTCAGCTGATTATTGGTAGTAGGGTAGCGGGAAGTGACAACAGCAGTCAAGAAAGACATCATGTGATTGATGGCATCAATGGGATCATCACCTTTCTGGAACACTGGAACAATTAGACCTGAGTCTGGTTGGGAAAATTCAGATTGTTGGTTAACTGTGGGAGCACATTCCAATTGAGGGATGGATGATGATGGAGAATAAACGTTGTGGTGAATTGATGATTGATAATCATTGGATGGATAAGTGATTGAAAGAGGTGTTGATGATTGATGAGTTGAGTATTGTTGAGACTGATAAGATGAACCATACTGTAGAGACTGATATGATGAAACTTGTGGTTGAAATTGAGTATTTTAGTATGAGTTTTGATGTGTTTGATAAGGAGACTAGGTCATCTGATGGGTTGCAACCAAAGCAAGGGGAATTGAATTGCGTTCATGCATTAAACGAACCTCATTTGCATGAAATTCATGTTGTCCCAAATAAGCATGAAGTTGATCGATGTTAGTTGTGTGCAAATCCTGAACTAGTTTGACATCTGTCAAAAATTTGCTCTATTCAGGAGGAATGGTATTCAAAAACTTTGTGTTCACTTGAAATTGTTCCAGTTTCATGTTGTAGATGTTCATGTCATTGAGTAGCAGTGAAAATCTCAAGTATAATTCACGTAGTGTTTCCCCCTTCTTATAAGCAAACTTATCGAATTCATCAAAAAGCTTACACTCCCTTTCCTGTTTCGTCAATGAAGTTCCTTACATAAGAAGTTGAATTCTTTCCCAAAGTTCCTTGGCGATTTTGTGATTTCTAACCAATGCATAGACTTCTGGTGGTAGTCCTTGGAGAATGATATTTGTAGCCTTGATATCAAAATCAGCTTGAATTGCTTCCGTAGCAGATAACTCAGAATATTTCTTTGGTCGAGTCACTCAATTTTCCTCAATTGAAGGCTAGATGAGTAGACCATTTTCAATGGATTCAAGAATCATTCTTCCATGTTGTATATTCATCATGTATAGCTCCATTATGCTTTTCTAAGAATCTTACATATCTTTTTCCAACATAGGTGGACGATTGTCAGCACCAGAAAGAATCGCTTTGTCAGCAAGAGTCGCCATTGATAAATTGGTATGTTCAAAGATTACTGTTTGATCGAGCGGTGATAGAAAGTAATTGTGTTTGAGGGTGTTGTCTTTTGTGTTTTAATTCTTGAAACTACACGGAATTTTACAATTCTTGACAAAACTGGGAAAACAAGTGAATGTTTTACGGGATTTTACAAGTCAAAGAAATAAACTGTATAATTTAGATTAAGCAATTTGAGTTTTAAGTTTATGTTGCAAATTTAGTTGATTAAGCCGATTGCGAATTCGGGTGTTACTGAAAATTGCCAATTCGGATGATACTAAGAAAACTGCGAATTCGGGTGTTGCCAATTCGGGTGATACTAAGAAAACTGCGAATTCGGGTGTTGCCAATTCGGGTGTTGCAAATTCGGCTACAACAGAAATTGCTAATTCGGATATTGCTAATTCGCTTAACAACAAAATGCTATATCTTAATACGAATTCGGCACAACAGAAATTGCTAATTCGTGAATTGCGAATCCGCAACACGGGAAAATGCTAAATCGGATAGTTGCGAAATCGCTACAACAAAATTGCTAATTCGGATATTGCGGATTCGGCTACAACAGAGGGTACCACTAGAGAGCTGCAAATTCGGATATCACTAGAAACTGCAAATTCGTGTACCAATTGAAACTGCAAATTCAGATACTACTATAAGCTGCAAATTCGGATTCCACTAGACACTACAAATTCGAAGACACAAGAAAAATTGCAAATTCGGATACAACAAGAAACTGAGAATTCGTGCAACACACGGACGAAACTCAAAATCTTTAAAACACAAAAAGACACCTTTTTGATTGTTTTTTTCCAAAATTTCTTGTACAACTAGTATTCTTAAACCTATAGGTACCTTAAAAATGACAACTTTTTGTTTTTTAAGCCGAAATTTTCAAAATCAAGATTTGTACTTTATAAGGTTTTTGAAAACAAAAGATGAACAAAAATTAGATTTTCTTTGATCCAAAGCAAATACACCTATATACAAAGATACTAGATCAACTTTACCTAGGTAAATGATATTTTAGTGTACAAAGAAGCTTTGAAAACAAAAGAAAAGAAAGAAAAAGGACGTACGGAATAACAAGCAAAAACGAACCAAAAATCAAATACAAAAACTAAGCAAATCACTCCATGGCTCTTGATACCAATTGTAGAATACAAGTAATCTTTGATCTATGAACCAAGAACTAGAGAGAAAGTGGGAGGAAGGATGTATTTTTCTAGTGAGAGAAAGTAGAGAACATGAAATGCATTAAGTGAAATGAAACATACAACCAATCAACCACCTCTACAAGGCATGGAGAGGTGTATTTATACTTACATATGTGACGTGGGCTTGGTCTTGCATGGATTAATCCATGGGACTTTGCTAACTAACTATGTAAGTTTCTAAAAATTACTTAACGAGCTAATGACAGTTATCTATGGAAGCGACCGACACTTTCCTAGGAATGTCGTATTTATAACATCGTTGTTACCAACTTTAGAAGTATTCATGAGATTGCTTTATTCCTTTTGACATAAAGCAATCTTTTTCCTGCCTTGTAAACCTTCTAGAAGTGAAACATTTTGTTTAAGTCTTCTAAGAAGGAGATCGACATCGTTCAGCTTGGAGTTGTAAACCAAGTTGAACTGAACCTCTTGTGGTCTTCTTCAGTTTGTTTTTGAACCGCCACATAAATTGAAGTGAAGATGATCTTGATCTTTTAAGTACTCGAAGAACTAAAGTTGAAGTGTCTTCACCGAATACAAGCTGAACTGTCTTTAGCTTGTTTATACTTAGTTGATTTTAGGTTTAAATCTAATGAGAGACTGAAGGGCTCAGCAACTGACCCAACAATCTCCCCCTATTTGAATATATGAATAGCCTAAGTTAAAATCAGTAATAAGTGAGCAAACAACTTTTTCTTACAAACTGATAAAATTGAACAACATAAACCGATAACCATTTATATTAACTTTCATTACATTACAATACAAAAGATAAAGATATTACAAGGGATTATAACATCTATTGCCTCTGCTGCTCAATGGTCCTCATTTGCTTAAGAGGGTTCAGGTTCCTTTTGTTAACTTCAGCAAGTAGTAAGGAACTAAATGTCCTGGCATGATCATCTAGCCTAGGACCTTAATGAAGTTTGAAGAATATTTCTTATACAGTATACAAACATTTCATTTGGGAAATCTTTAAAGTCTTTAATGGTAAAAAAATCCTATATATAGAAGGAGTTGAACAAGATCATACCTAAGATTGACTCATTTAGCACAGTTTCAACTAGATAATCTCCATACTGAACATATGACTTGAATTTTGTGATAGACCCGAAGAGGTCAGGGATGTCATCAGCATGCTTCATTTTCTTCCTTTCTAGATCATTCAGTTTGTCAAGAGGATCCTGATCTCATAAAGGTTTGTCCAAGTCAATCCCCAGCTCAGCTTTAGTTTTTGGAGATAGTCTATTCTTGTCTTGATTTTCTTATAGATGGTAGACCAACCAATTCCTTTTCTTTTTGGACAAGCCTTTACAACTTCTCTCCATTCATCCAGATGTAAATCACTGGTCTTGAAGTTGGGAATGACCTTATCAGTACTATCCTCCCTATACACCTTTAGTGTGATTGGGCCTTTCCTAGTCAAAACATCACACTTTATGATTCTTGACTGTGCCCTTCTGTTTAGCATTTTGTCACAGTATTTGTCAGACTGCAACTTGGCTTTGTAATACTTTGTTACCACATCAACACCAAAAAGATCAATCCACTCTTTTTTTCTTGCTTCCACTTCTTGTTTGGCTACATAAGCTTTAACAGATTCCTCAATCCTCTTCTGTTCTTTGATCTGTTCTTAAGTGAAATGAACATGCTCACCACCTTCAGTGACAAAGTCAAACTTCTTCATCTTTTTTTTCTTGGAGGACTCAACCATAGAACCAGCCAAATTCATTGTATCATCATCGATATCACTTTCAGCACCCTTTTAACATCCTTAGAAGACATAGCTTCTTTACCCTTGTATTTCTCGATTAGCTTACCCCTAGGTTGAGAGGAGCTCTTTGGTGGACTTGGGAGAAAAGGAGATTGCAGTTGAGCTGTTATGGTTGTGATGATTGGTGGAATTGTTGATGTTGCAGGTATTCTTGTTGGTATGGGTTTGTTTAGGTTAGTCTTTTTAGCATCTTTTGTAGCTTTCCTTTGAAACAACTAAGAGATTGTGATATGTTTGGTGTTCTTCTCCCCTATAGCAGGGTAAGTGCCAGCTAGGCATGCTGAAGGAACATCATGATCTCTAGCTTTTTTTAATGCAGACTCGATAACTCGAGCAAACTTTTTCAAGGCTTCAGTAACTTTGTTGAGCAAACTTGGAAGAGCAACCAAAGTTTTAATCTTAGCTTGAATAGATTCAACTTGTGTTGGTACAGAAAGAAATTATGCTAGAAGCTCCCATTGATGGGTCTTCAGTTCAGCAACTAACAGTTGAAGTAAAAGTATCTAGTTTGTTAGGAATTTCTTTTAAATCCCCAAGCATCTCAATCTCTAGGTCTTGAACATTCTTCTTCAACTCTTTGACTTCTCCAGTTAATTCAATGAACTTAGAAGGGAGCTCTTTCAGCTTAGTTGGTAATGAGCTGCCAAAGTTATGTGAAGATAAAAGATGTGACAGTTCAAGTTTTAAAGAAGTTACCAAAAGTTCAGTAAGCTGTGTCACATTTAGATATGGGGGTTGAGCTATAAGAAAGGCTACTTTAGTTTCAGCTTTGTTCTTTTGTTGCTCCAGCTTATGATTCTGCGACTAAAGCAAGAGAACCTAATTTGTCAGCTCTTGGATTTGGATTGACTTTGGAGATGAAGGATGAGGTGTTGAAGCATCTTTATTTTCTTTTGATTGCTCAGGCTAAACTTTTTCAGCATCATTGTTTGCAGCAACATCTTCTTCTTCCTCATCTTCAACAATGATTGGCTGATCATCTTTAAGGGAATCCATGTCCATGAAGTTAACCCCTTCATTCTAAATTAGCTTGGATAAGTCTGCCAGCTTGATATCCTTTTATGCATCATCAGAGCTGAAGAGATTAAGAGAAGTTTTAAACTCATCCTCAATCTCTTTTGCAATATTAACAGCTCCATTCCCTGTTGTAGGTTTAGTGAGGATAGTTTCCAACCCTTCACTGGTAGATTTAGTTTTCTTACAAGAACATGTAGGTTTTTACCTGCAAGTATATGATCAAATGAAAGTTTATTTGGTCCTTCATCATTACCTATGGTTTGAGATACTGAATTCTTAGGAGCAGATAGGCCAGAATCAGCTCCAGCTTTGGAACTTGTTAAAATATCATGTTCTGATGTAGACTCAGAGTGAGTAATGGTAGAAGCTAAATAGATGCTGAAATACCACTACTAACTTGAGGGTTGGCTCCTTCTTCACTGGTGACCCCAAAAGATGTTGGGCCACTAGTTGTTTGCTGTGCCTTTTTATGTAGTCTAGCGACTATAGAGGTAGAAGCTGGAGGTTGGCTTGGGTTTTGGTCCTTGGCCGAACTGGACTCTCTTTTCTTGGAATGGCCAGTGGGGGATCTAGTGGTCTCTTTAGAAGATGATCCACCTTTGGTTGCCTCTATTTTGGACATATGATCGTTTTTGTAAGTAAGGACGTAATTCTTCCTAGTCGCAGTTTATAGGCTCCCCAGACTTTTTTGCCTTTGGGAACCTTCTTCCTATTGTAGACAAAGGTGTTGGGAGCTTCAAATGCCACTGGTTCCTTTACATTTCAAATGGCCAGCATATGGGCTGTGAAGGGAAGTCCTATAGGTTAGTTTTTCTTTAGTCCCTAATTATGGATACTTAAGATTTTGGTGAGGTTTAGGGTAACCTTATCATCCTTATATCCTTCCATTTTATGTTCTAGCAATAATGATATGAATCTTGGATATGGAACAATCTTTTCCCGAGTTCTCTTGCTCAGCTTAGATACAATATCATCCCAAATCAACTTAGCAAAATCAATTTGTACCCCATTTACAAGATAGTAGAGGATGATAGCATCTTTGTTAGAAATTTGATCATATCTTCATGTCTTGCCTCCTAGACACTGAATGATTTGGGTAATTAACAATCTCCACCTAGGAGGAAGAAATCCGTTTTTGAGGGTACCCTTTGCTTCAATCTCCCTACTATATCCAATTGAAGAAAACCATTCCCTAATGATTTCCATAGATGGTGGTTCAACATAATGTCTAGAATGGGCCAAGTAGTTTGCCCCAATGGCATTCCTAAAGGATGTTAAACCTACTTCTCCTTTGATGCCCCCAGTAGGAGTGGAGAACCAAACCTTATTGGTTTCTTTAAGAACTTTAGCAGTGTACCAAAATTTATAGAGGTATTCTTTGTATTGGGTTGGGGTTCTAGTAAATGCCTCTCTAAGACAACACCTAGAAATGAAGTTTGAGACACAAAGAAAGACTTTTTTGTTTGGGTGGTTTAGGTAGAGCAAAGCAACCTCATTGTTTGGTTTAAGGCTGATGTCATCAAGGTTAAACTCAACCCGGGGTGTAGGATCAAGAGGAATGATGAGTTTTGGTTGATCCTGTTATTGGGGGGTTTTGTTCTTGTTGAGGAGAGGTTTCTTCTTGTTTGGATGAATCTACCATTTTTATTTTTAGGGTTTTAAGGTTTTTGATGAGTTGATTTGTTTTGGGGAAGTTTGTGTGTGTTTTGGATTGTTATGAGTTTGTGAAAAGTGATTTGGGAGTTGTTTTGATTTGTTTATATGATTGTTGAAGTTACAAAAACTTCTTGAGGAATGGTTAACTATCATTTGGAAGTTAACAATTTACGAGAATGTTTTAGGGTGGTTTTGCATGTTTGATAAACTTTACATTTAATGAAAGTTAGCAAACATGCTTTTTCTAACACCTTGAACAGTGAACCACCATTTGTTCAATTGTAGAAGTAGGTGAGAGAATGGGGTGAGGTTATTCGAACGTTTGTATATCATTTTTTAATAATATTAAAAGTAAATAATTTCTTTGGTAAGAAATCATTTAGAGAAAATTATATTAATTTTGAAAACCACTTTTGCTTTTAAAACTGACCCTTTGATTGATGTTTTGAAAAGCTGAACTAGGTTCAGGTTTGGTGTTATGTTATGTTGAATAGATATTGGTAATCTTTCTCAACACCAATGCTCCAGCGAAGGCGACAAAACCACACATACTCATGCGAATCCCTGAATGAGACATATGTGATTGCTCAGTTACTTCACTCGAGAAAGCTAAAGAGTCAGATCAAAATTATGGTGTAATATTTATTAACATTAATGCTCCAGCGAAGGCGAGAAAACCACACATGCTCATGTAAATCCATGAATGAGACATATGTGATTACTCCGTTACGTCACTCAAGAAAACTAAAGATAAAGATCTGGCTAGGGTGTAAAAACTGAACTCAAGGAAATAAATCAGTTTTGTTCAGTTCTTGATTTTCACCAATACCAATGCTTCAGAAAAGGTGACAAAACCACATATGCTTCATCAAATCCATGAGAGAGATACAAGTGATTGCTCAGTTACTTAACTCATGCAAGCTAAAGATTAATAAACAAAAACTAGACTAACACTTAACAAATAAAGTTATGTTCAGTTTTAGTTGAAAAGTTAAACCCCTTCACTCTTCATCTAAAGAATCATTTAAAGGTTCAGGTTTTGAGTCACCGATGTTCAGCATACCTAGTTCCAAATCAATCTTTTGAAAGTTGGTTCATTTAGGGGCTTGGTGAAGATATCAGCAAGTTGATATTGAGTGAGAATGAAATGTAATTCAATGTCCCCTTTTAGAATATGATATTTGATAAAGTAATATTTGATATCAATATTCTTTGTTGTTGAGTGGAGAACTAGATTGTTTGAAATTGCAATAGCACTTGTGTTATCACAAAATATGGGCACCTTATCATATATTATGTCATAGTTAGTGAGCTGACTTTTCATCCATAGTATATTGGCACAACATGCAGCAGCTACATATTCAGCTTTGACTGAAGACCTAGCTATAGATTGCTGCTTCTTAACACTTCAGCACACAAGTTTGCCTCCTAGCAACTGACAAGCACCTGAAGTGCTTTTCCTGTCCATGTTGCATCCAACATAGTCAGAGTCTGAGTATCCTTTTAGGTCAAGACCATGCTTTTGGAGCTTGCTTTTCCTGTCCATGTTGCATCACACTCTAACAAACTTGTGTTCAGTAAAAAAGGTTGAAAGGGTTTCATACCATGCTTTTGGAGCTTGCTTAAGTCTATGAAGGGCTTTGTCCAATTTGCAAACATGGTTGGGGAACTCACTGCTCTCAAAAAATAGAGGTTGTTTAACATAAACTTTTTCTTTCAGCTTTCCATTTAGGAAATTACTTTTCATATCCATTTGATAGACCGTGAAGTTAATGTAGGTGGCAAAGGCAAGAAAGATCCTAATTGCTTCAAGTCTTGCAACTAGAGTAAATGTTTCATCATAGTCTATGACTTCTTGTTGATTGTAGCCTTGAGCTACATGCCTTGCCTTGTTTTTTATTACAATGCCAGTTTCATCTCTTTTATTTCTAAATACCTATTTAGAGCTAATTATGGTTTTTCCATAAGGTGCAAGAACCAAAATCCAAACTTTGTTTTTGGCAAATTGATTTAGTTCCTCTTGCATGGCATTGACCCATCCAGGATGCTTAAGTGCTTCAGAAACCTTTTTAGGTTCTTTTTCAGATAGAAAGTCTACAAACAGACATTCATGAGCTGAAGCAGCACTAAGTTCTTTGGCCATGGCCCTAGTAATCATTCTAGCTCCTAGATTACCTATTATATTAACCAGCTGAATATGTTCTTCTTGAGGCCATTTGTCTTAAGGAGCTGGAGAGGCCATGGATGAGATGGATAAAGAGAGATTCGTTAGGACTGGATTTGTATTTGAAACTGAAGCATCCTCATCTGGCGAGGATAGTGGTTTAGAGGTATGAACATCTTCAGTGTTTGGGAGGTTTTCAATGATAGGTTCATCATTGTTGTGATTTGAGTGCTCATGTTGATCATCATTTAAGATTCCATCAGTTTGAGCCGAATGATGATATTGATCATTTTGACCAGTTTGATCAAGTGAAACATTAGTTTCAAGGACAACTAGTTCAGGTTCTTTATAGGGTTCTATAGAAGAAATAACAATTCTATTTACTTGATACATTTAAGAAGGTTCATAGGGATGAAGATACTCATCAGGTAGGTATCTTTCAGATTCAGTAATGGTAATGTTGTCAACTGAAGGTTTTGTAAATTTGATAGCATTAGTGCTTTCATTAAATGTGATGTGATATGTTTCTTTAGTTTGTTGTCTTCTTGTATTGAAGACCCTGAAGGCTTTGGAAACAAGTGAGTATCCAAGAAAATAACCATCATCTGCTTTTTCATCAAACTTTCCTAAGTGTTCTTTATGATTGTAGATGAAAATTGGGCATCCAAAGACATGAAGAAAATCAATGTTTAGAAGTCTTCCATGAAAGATTTTGTAGGGAGTTTTGAGATGTCTTTTAACAATAGTGTACGTGTTTTGAGTGTAGCATGCAATGGCTACAGCTTCAGTCAAGTATTGAATTGAGAAGACAGATCCTAAAAGCATTGTTCTTGCAGCTTTTTTTCAGGTGTGTAAGGAGATGAATTTTTTTGAGAAATCCCTTTTTCATCACAGAAGTTGTCCAGAATGCTATTTCTGGATCCAGTTCAATGTCAGTTTTAAGTTGTTTGGCTTTGATGTTATTTTGATTTTCAACTCTTTTATTGAAAGACATAATGGTTTTAGGTGCTTGTATTTTCTTTTTCAGAAAGTATACCCAAGTGTACCTTGAGTACTCATCAACAATGACAAGGGTATACTTTTCACGGTTAATGGACCTAGGAGGTACATGTCCAAATAAATCCATGTGAAGAAGATGAAGACATTTATTGATAGAAAATGTCTGTTTTGTTTTGAAGCTGGCTCTATGATGCTTTTGATGGGTTTTCTATACCCTAACTAGATTAACATAAAGCGGAAACAACAATTAATCTAGGGCAAGAAGGAAATAAACCCTAAAGGATCTTAGCCTAATAAATAAAATCAACTTAAAATAAATAAATAAATAAGAAGATACTAACCTTTGAGAAAATCAAATTTCTCACACACAGACCACCTTGGTCGAACTTATAGGAAAGTACTCAAACGAGAGTACCTCTAATAGCTCACACCCACGAACCAAAGAGAAGGGATTTGAACTCCTAAGGTCTTATTACACGAGTTGACTCTTACAAGGAGTAGGAATAAGAAAGAGAGAATTAGCAAATAAAGCTTTGGCATGCCCCTCTATTTATATTGAGAGTAAGGGACTTGGATTAGCTCTTTGGAGGGATGTGAGATTCCCTCAAAAAACGTCCCATGGGTCCCTTATGGGTCTTCCCGGCCCGTTCAACTTAATACACCTTGTATTAGTTCATATTCAGCTGATGCTTCTTTATAATTACCTTCTAATTAATTTACCAACTGATAATAGATTAATAAACTAATTTATTATACATATAATATTAATTCTAATTAATATTATCTCTCTTTTATTATTTCTCTTAACGGTTCACTGAGGGCAACCCAAAAAGGACTTTACGTTTGACGACAGTCTTACCAATTAGTTATGAACTTGGACATTAAATCCAACAGTTTCCCACTTGGACAAGTCATCAACTATAATTGTTCTAAGTCTATCCTGATTAACTAGGTAGAGAGTTCCATCCGACGCAACTGCCAAACTCTGAATCATATCTTAGAGACAGCCCTTAGATAAGTGATCAACTATTACATTGTTCTACTGATATCGTATGAACCTAAGACATGGATTTTAATCAATCTCTAGGTTTAACATTATGTTTCCCGATTTCTAATTATTTGACTATATGAGACTACTGAATTGAACACATCAATTTAGTCCCGGCCAGGCTTAGCACATTCATGTCAACATCTAATCATCGAGGGGCCCATGGATATCGCTTTCGTATTTAGACAAAAGGAACAAATAAACTTTGAATACATAGAACCAGTCAAATCATCATGTCATACCTAGCACATCCTTTATAACTGGCATTTACGCGCAACGTTTGAATAAACTAAAGTATAACAGACTTGAAAAACTAGAAACTCGATGTATCTCTATTTTAAGAATAGAAGATATTATCATCTTAGAATTACTCGTGATATTAATCCATGAAGTAATCTCTCTAAGTACGGGTTTCTCCTATACTTAATTCCTATTAAGTACTCATAAGTGTTGCAGCATTCTCTATGCTATGTCTAATCTTTATAGACAATCTACTAACACACCATGACAGACTTAAATCAATACTTACTTCCTGTAGTATGAACGACTAAGCAGGTTTGAGTAAACTAAGTACTTAGGAAGTGGATTCTAAACATGCAAAAATGAAACACAATGATAAACAATAGTAAATGGTAGCACACATGCAAATAAACAAATCTCCATTATTTAATCACCAAATTCATTACAATATCAATCGTTGTTTATAATGTTTCAAATTTAAACTACCAACTAAAACTTTATATTATCTTTTATTCCTATGCTCCTAGCATGTTCATCGTGTCTGAACTTAGCCAATGCCTTTATGAATGGATCAACTGGATTATCCTCTGATCGTATGTGCTTTACAATCACGTGTCCTTCTTCTACTTTGCTTGGAATAAAATGGTATTTTCTTTCAATATGCTTTGACTTGCCGTGATCTTTGGGTTATTTAGTCAAGTCGACTGCACTCTTATTATCACAGCATATTTCAACGGGGTCTTGTACTGTTGGAACAACTCCAAAATCTACAAAGAAATTCTTCATCCAGATAGCTTCCTTTGAAGCCTCACAAGCTGTAATATACTAAGACTCGCATGTGGATTCTACCACTGTATCTTGCTTTGAACTTTTCCATGTCACCACTCTCCCATTCAACAAGAATACCCAACCAGACTGTGAACGACTATCATCTTTATCTATTTGCTAACTTGCATCACAATAACCAGTCACTCTGAGTTCTTCTTCTCCACCATAAACTAAGAACCTGTCTTTAGTATTTCTTAAATACTTAAGAATATTCTTTACAGCTGTCCAATGACCTTTAACAGGATTTTGCTGATGTCAACTCACCATGCTCAAAGCAAAGGAAACATCAGGCCTTGTACACGTCATGGCATACATGATCGATCCTACATCTGAATCATATGAGACTCGACTCATTCTATCTAATTCTTTATCGGTTTTTGAACATAGATCCTTACTAATCTTTATGCCATGATGTAAGTGTAGATTCCCTTTCTTAGAATTCTCCATTTTGAATCTTTTCAAAATTTTATCTAAGTACGTGTCCTGACTAAGTCCTATAAGACGTTTTGACCTGACTCTGTAAATCTTTATACCAAGAATATATGCTTCATCTCCTAAATCTTTCATAGCAAAACATTTCCCCAACCAGTCTTTTACAATTTGTAACGTTGGGATATCGTTTCCTATCAGTAGTATATCATCCATATATAATACCTGGAAAACTACAACACTCCCACTGACTTTGACATATATACATGATTCATCTTCGCTTCTAGAAAATCCAAACTGTGTGACTTTCTCATGGAAGCAGAGATTTTTTAGCTTTGAGAAGCTGTTTAAGTCCATAAATGGCCTTTTGAAGTTTGCACACTCTTTCAGAATACTTTGCATTTCCAAAACCTTTTGGTTATGCCATAAACACATCCTCTGTCAATTTTTCATTAAGGAAAGCAGTCTTGACATCCATCTGTCATATTTCATAATCATGAAACGCAGCTATGGCAAGCATTATCCTAATTGACTTTATTTTAGCTACTGGTGAGAAGGATTCCTCATAATCAATCCCGTGGGTTTAAGTATAACCCTTCACTACCAACCTAGCTTTATACGTGTGTACTTTCCCATCCATGTATGTTTTCTTCTTGAAGATCCACTTACATACCACCGTCTTAAGACTGGGTGTAGTGTCAACCAAATTCCAAACTTGATTGTCATACATAGACTTAATCTCGCTTTTCATAGCTTCCTTCTACTTAGTAGCCTTATGGCTTGCCATCGCTTCCTTGTAGTTAGCAGTCTCATCCAATTCACTTAGTGTACTATCACTAATCTTGTCCTCTTTAATATGGAAACCATAGTAGAGATGAGGATCCTGCGAAGGCTTGCTTACTCCATTACTTATTATGTGAATGGGTAAGGATATATCATCAGGCTTAACAGGTGTCACCACCTCTTGTTGAGTGTCAGTATTCACTATAGGTTCTTCATCGGCAGACTCTTAAATTTCTTCAAGGTCTATCTTACTCCCACCGTCCTCTTTAGATATCATTTTTCTCTCAAGGAACACTCCTCTTCGAGCTATAAATACCACATTATCCTTGGGTTTGTAAAACAAATATCCAAATGACTCTTTTAGATAACCGATGAAAAGACACTTTTCAGATCTGGTTTCTAATTTGTCTTGAGCTTCTCGTCTAACAAAAACCTCATAACCTCATATTTTTATGTGCCCAAGAGAAGGACGTTTTCCCTTCCAAATCTCAAAAGGTGATCAAAAAATTCAATACTAAGGTATTCTCCTCCCCTATCAGATCGAAGTACCTTTATCTTTCTACCCAGTTGGTTCTCTGCCTCGTTTTAATACCTTTTCAATACTTAAAAGGTATCCAACTTATGTTTAATCAGGTAAACATATCCATATCTACTGAAATCATCAATAAACGTAATGTAGTAACGTTTTCCATCTTTTGTGGCAGATCGGAATGGTCCATACACATCTGTGTGTACTAAGTCTAATAATCCTTCACCTCTTTCACACGATCCTATGAATGGTTATTTAGTCATTTTGCCCAAGCAAGACTCGCATACATCATCCAATTTGAAGTCGAATGATTCCAACACTTCATCCTCTTGGAGTTGGGCGATGCTTTTCTTGTTTATGTGCCCAAGACGGGAATGTCACAATTTTGATTTATCAAGCTCATTAGACGAACCAACATTTAAAATCACATTGCCATTATGACTAATACATTTGACAGTTTCATATATGCCTTTGCAAGGAGAAGCTTCAAACATAAAACAACCATTTGAATAAACCAAAATATCTTCATTCTCATTATCAAATGATAATTTATAACCATCCTAAACAAAGCATGAAATGAACTAATGTTTCTTGTCATTTTTGACGAATAACATCAATTATTGAAATCTATTACAGGCATGATTTTCCTGTTTCCCATGACTAAGTTGAGCTCTCCATCTACTTTCCTTTAGACCTTGCAAAACAGTGCAAATGTGAGTACCACACCCTGTATCCAGGACCCACGAATCTAAAGTTGTAGTATTGTGGAGTTCGATCATAAATATACCTGAGTGACCACCCTTTTTGACCTTTCCGTCTTTTAGGTCCTTCAGATATTTTGGACAGCTATGCTTCTAATGCCCCTTTGTGTTTCAGTAGAAGCATACTGCTTCCTTTGGATCACTTGTAGGTGCAATCTCAGATTCAGCCTTTCTCTTAGACCCACGATCAGACTTTCCTTTTGTGGCCTTTCCTTTCTAGTTGGAATGAGAAGTTTTTATTTTCTTTGCATTGTGACCAACAGTTAACACAGGAGCTGCTGAAGTAGAGGGCACATC
>BQNB010007946.1:31062-91750 GCA_026074375.1 Tanacetum coccineum | reverse complement strand
TATGATGTCCCGAACGGTGATACAATAATTCCAAACTCTTCAATCAAACTCATAACTCTTAAAACTAAAGTTCTAGAATACAATCTTCTTAAGACTTGACATATTTACTCAGGTTGCGTGACGTGGCTGTTTATTATCATTTTGCTATATCAACCTTTCCCCGTTAAGATTGTGATAAGGTCGTCAGCTTTCATTTTGGAATATTTATTACATCTACATATCAGGTGAAGTTCATAACCTCGCCTTTACTTATTTACATGTTTTATAAACCCGCGAGGGGGATACATGCTTGTTACAAACTCTTTTACATACTCGTTTATCTTATAACAATGTGATTACTTTTTAAAGACTTATACATGCTTAAACCAGGAATACAAGTATTTTTACAAGTTATATGCTATCCTGATACACTATTACAGCTACTGTCTAAGTTACTTTATGCCAAAAGTCCCTCATTATCATGGACCATTAATCACTTTTGGGTGAACGCGAATATTGTGGATAGATCTATCGGGATTGACGAATCCTGTTTGTGTTAGCCGGATAGGTAACCAAACACACTATATTTGAATTTCATAGGTATATGGCAATTACCTACACCGAGGGCCATTATCTCTATATATATATCACATCATTTTGGGTATATATATACACTAGTCAGTTTGTGTGCCATGAGCTTAGACCAGACTATACTATACAAGACATGACCAAACAGACCAAACAAGACAATAACGCAGTAATACACTGTTACTATGATAATTGCATTCGTTGCAATTATTACAAATAACGGGTATATAATAACGTGACCCAAGATCATAACAATAAGTGTTTATACAATTATTACACTATGACTTGTATTCAACTATTTAATATCAAACCTATGAATTTCACTCAACCTTTGTGTTGACTTTTCAGCTGTTTATCTCAGGTTATTGAGCAACATACGCACGGAGTTGGCATGGACATGAAGATGGCTAAAACTAATTATCATTCACATGTATGTAACTAGATATTGGGACCGGCCCTTTGTAAAAACTCTAATTTGAAATGAATGATAACGTATCTTTTGAAACAAACGACGTCTTTTGGGTCATTTTCAATGATTAATGATGTTGTTTCCATGAGTAATACTCCAGATTAGCTTCCGCTGCTATATTGTATAAATGGGTTGTTACATTAAAACATATCAAGTTGCAATTAAACGGGTAATTAACACAAACATGTATTCTACCAATACCCACATTGAATCCTTGTCGACCTATAGATGATGTTTAATCAAATTCATTAAGGCACGATTTATATTAAATATGCTATTCTGAACTATTTTTTTTTCAACATAAGACCAGATCTTAAACAATATTCACTTACTTTGTTTATCACTTTACCATACAATACCTTACAGTAGTAGCTTGAACCATTATCGATATATTTTCAATATCATCATACGTAACTACCCTTTTCAGCTTCCTTCAAATGCAAAAATCACCAAGAGATAAACTAGTTTTCACAAGCATCATATCATCGAATTTATAAATATATTTCATAAGTCAAAGCACAAGTCATAATAAAATGAGAATCCAACATCCCAAACATATAAAATTAAGAATCATGATCTTTATATAGAGTAAAGAAAAGTAACCTAAAATCGTTTTATGCGAGTACTATAACCACCAAGCACCAAAACCAATACCCCGACTAGTAACAAACACCAAACCAATAACCAATTGCTCCCCTAAGCAACCAATATCTGAACCTTATAAAATAACCCGAGGGGCTATCACGAACCCTTTGGAAATCAGCAACCAAGTCGCCAAATGGTGTGTTTGGTAACAGGTTTAATATAGTAAAGGAATTATAGATTTGGTGTCGTCGTCTAACCCTTACGGTATGATGTATGTAGGTTCTGGAAACGTAGTGTTAAGGGTCTGGAAAAGTGGTGGACCAGTGGTGATTTGTTGACGGAGAGAGGTGGTAAAGTGGTTGGTGAATGGTGGTATAAAGGGGGTTTTGGATCATTGGATCCTATGATCCTCACCCGCGTGCATCCTCTTCTCAAAGTTGTAGTGTTGTTACCTCCTTGCCAAAAAAGGTATATTTAACATTTTCCAACACATAGGGATCAACGGAAATGGTAAATGATCGGGTTTATGGAGAAATGGATTCAAATAACTGTATCCTGGCTGAATCGGACCCAAAGTACGCCGCACAATCAATAAAGTGCTCGTACTTTTGGTAGTTACTAAAAATTTTCTCGCTGGTGCAAAGTGCGCCACACAATTAATAATAAGTCGCGGTGTACTTTGTGGGTATTTTCAACCTTTGACGACAAATAATGAAATTTTCTATAATAATTCTATCCTTTTTCTATGGCCTTTTGAATTAAAAAAAGACAAAGTCAATCAAGCACGTTGCTCTGTTATGGCCAAAACTGTGGACAAGAGGTCGAGAAGCCTTGATTTTTGAGTTTACTTATTCTTTTAAAAACTCCATATCTTCGTGTATTCTTTCTTCGATTTCTTCCACGACACATCACATTAACCTACAAATAGCAAATTATAGTGCTATTAAGTATCGAAAGTCTCATAAAAATTAACCACTAAATATAAGTATAAAAGCACATTATAACATATTATGAAGATTGTTATGAAATGAGCGTTATAAATCCCCCCACACTTAAGACTTACTTGCCCGTATATCAAATCTAAGAAAATAAATTTAAAAATAAAATAAACCCATAAAAAATTGACAAAACAAGGGTACATTTTTTTAAAATTCCTAAAGCAAATATCAAAATATATTGGTTTTATAAATAAGCGCAAACAACGCAAACACCCTCCACACTAAAGGGTTTGCTTGTCCTCAAGCAATATAGGGGACAAATAAAGATAGAACTAAACTTTACAAATCAAAAATAGAATTATAAAAAAAAAATAGATTTTTTAATATGTGAAAACAAAGATTTTGAACAATACAATGATTCTCGAAGCTTGTGATATCATGACTAACCACCTCACAAATAAGGAAAAATATAATTCTCTCAAACACTCGTATATGATGTAATAGAGGGTAAAAGGGAAATCACACTCAATTGCTCAAACATGATTCATTAAGTTACCATAAGCTTGTACAAGAAAACAAAGTGCAAACCGACGTGGCCCGTAATCACATGGTATAAGCCACAAAGAAACTTTATTGGGGTCAGGAACTTTAGGCAAATGGTTAAATATGTAGGGATAAAGCATAGGGAAATATATACTGAAATTGGTTTTAAATATATAAAATAGATGTCAACATACCAGAACCCATGTTGTGTCTAATACATCAACTACAAACCTAGAGTTTATCGAACATCTAATCTCACTCGATCAACTCGTACAATTATGATATAACAATCACGCCTTACAAACATACACAAAAGATCATTAAACAACAAAACACCAACTCATATTCATTAATCACTTTTATGGATTTACTATTTTCACATTTTATTTCTTCCTCACTTTTTTACCTATTATTATCAATACATATACCTTTATTATTAACATTTTTATCTACCCTTCACATTCACACAACTAACCTTCCATTCCACCACTTAGAATAAACATACACCACAAAAAACACAAATATCCACGAAGGCACGTATCTTCACCTTGAATAAAATGTCTCAACACTTATAACAAAGTGCGAACAAACCATTAATAAAATCCAACTAATCATACCGAGCAACTAGCAACCAACCGTTTAGACTTTTGACATGGGTTAAGGCTAGGCTAAAAGTTATATATTTTTGTATTTTTATTTTAGTGGACTAAAAGAAACGAAAAAAATTGGCTCTACAGTTTTAACTAGGGTATCTAGTACTAAAAAAAAAAAGAAAAAAAATGAGTGCTATAGAGGTTATATTTGGTGGTTAACTATCACTTGTAAGGCTACTTTTTTGTTTAAATCCTATGGTTGCCCTCTTTTAATCACATAAAATTACTTATATCACGCGAACGTGATCTCACTGTGGTCTCGTAATGATTTCAAGCACAAGTTCTAGAATCAATAAATCACCAGCACACTCATAATCAAAGAAATCAAGCATAAAAGACCATAAGGCTAGTAATAAAAAGCCTCGAAATCCTCAATATTTACGGAATGAATTATGAAGCGCAGAATGTCATGATCCCAATCGGATCTGCTCTATCAATCCGGTGACATCATCTCTGGTTTCAATAACTTATTTATTTACTACTACGTTTTATTCTAAAATATTAGCCTAAGTGACAAAAAATAAAAAAATAAATTTTTTTTTTTATTAATTGCCCGAGGGCGAACAAAAGATATAAGTTTTTGTTTTTTCCATAAAATGAGCCTTAATGTTTCAAATTCATTCCCCCCCACACTTAGGTTTAGCAATATGCGTAATTAGAGAAAAAACTTAAAAGAAAGATAATGGGAAAATAAATATAAGAGGAATGAGACTTTCTGGGTTTCTTAAAAGTGCACGGTTGAATTCCTGGAAGATATAAAACCAAATGATGGAGCGCCACACAATCATTGCTCTCTCTTCAGCCATCTAGGAGAGCCCTAATCTCATATCTCTCGACACATACATTTTTAACACCCTAAAAGAATCACACATTCAAGAAAAATCTTCGACAATGGCGGGTTCGCAGGGTCTTACTAAACTTGCAGAAGCCGCCAAGATCCGCCATTTACAAGAATCAAAAGCTTGTGTATATTGATAGGATCAGAATGCCGAGGATGTGAAGTTGACAAGGACCTGAAAGGCATATTTTTTCTAACTTTGACCGATTTTGTAATAAGAGAAGCAATCTTTCATCAAGAACCTGAAAGGCTAATGTGTTCGGCTGCTGTTTGCAGAGTGTTACTTTTTAAAAGAAATTAAAAGCGTGGCATACACATGGATAAGGTACTGCAACTGATGAATAAGATTAGTAAGGAAACACAACTTCGAACATGTGAGAAGAAGGAGTTTCTTACGAAGCTAAGGGGTTCGAAATAGTTTTTGCTTGCCTTAGATGGCTTTTTAGGTTTGTTTAGTTTGAGGTTTTTCTTAATCTAATGTACAAGATGGTTGTATATTTATATATTAAATGGTTTCTTATTGAACGATGTATTGATTTATTCATTTTTTGTGCCATTTTTTTGTATTTCCCCGCATTTTTATTAACTTTTGAAGTGGCTTAAATTGTCAAAATCACCGCGAGTCTTTCTGTAACGTTCTCATACCCAGTGACCCTCAAAACCAAATTATCTACGATGAACATTAAAAAGCCAGATTTCCTTTTTTCGAAATCGATTCTTCCAATTACGGCAAGAAAACAAACCTTAGATTCCATATGCAATTGTATAGATGAAACTTGGAAAGGTGTTGTTAGGAGGAATAATGAATACGGCATCATTAAAAAAAAATTTTGTGAAAAACTATTCTTGCATAAACCGTAACGCACACTGCAAACACATTATTGTTTGCCCGGTGGGCTACCCACATGTTGTTTTACACTTTGTGTAAATGTTTTCATAAGAATAGCGAATCACACAAAATACGGTGTTCACGTACTTTAGAACAGCATTGTACATAAATTTAAAACATATTGCAACATGATATATACTACAAAAGACCTACTGACAATTACCATTACAATGGAACATTCGACAAAAACACATGTAAACTTTAGATTTTTCTAATACATGACACAAAACAAACACTTACATTCTACTACAGCGGTGAAGCAAAGTGATAAAAAATGCAATGGGATAATCCATAATCAGCAAAATGTCGATCAAAATCATAAAGCGCGTTAGTAAGAACGCGCTAAAATTAGTCACTAGACCTTATTGGTGATAAAAAATATTTTCTTTTAGAAGAATCTATTAAACTAGTTTTAATAAGTACAAAACAATATTTTGTATAGATTCGGGGTTAATCACAAAATAACAAATGTTGTCCCAGCTCCACCCACAGATCCACCAAATACACGGGACGGATCCAGGGTGTGAGAGATCCGTGAGTCGCACGAATCATTTCCCTGGGAGAGATTTTAATTTCAAAAGGTTTCCTATAAATACCAACCTTAAGCTTTCATTTTATACAACTCTTGACAAATATTTTCACATACATATTTTATCTTTTGTATATTCTTTAATCATTATACTTGTTACAAAATCCATTATAAGTGATCAACTCATTCCACTCTTTAGTGAAGAACACTCAAGAAGACGTCAAACTTCAAGTGTTATTAGTTTAGTTGTGTCATCACGTTTGTGATAATCATTCATATTGTATATCTTGTGTTGTGTGTTGTGTGTATCATATGTGTATGATAGGTTAGTATTTAGGCCATAAAATACATAGTGTGTTAGATTGGTTCTTGATGTGTCGTCGTGTAGGTGTTATTTTATGTATCAAGTTTTACTATTTATTTTATACTGACTATACCTAAAAATAACACTCTAACAAGCAGTGTACCCGGTCGGATGGAGTTTCGTTGGTAAGTAGGGTGTCGATCACTAAGAGCGATAGCGTTAATATCTAATTTATCAGTATTTTAATTATCTAATTATGCAAAACCTAAGCTAATGATAAAGGGGGGGTTCGGCCTGAGAGACTGGCACGAGTTTGGGAATCTAAGCTAAGGTTTTGATGACAAGTAAAGCAATAAACACACACAAGAAGATTAACAAACGATAGAGAAGCGGTCAATTATAAAGAAAACATATCAACCATGAATAATCCGATAAAAAAAACGCAGGTTTGTTTATTAGTGCAATGATATCTTATCTCGAAGCAGCATATCATTCTTAAGACTTAGGCGGGATATCATCCTAAGACTTACACACGATTAATCCTGTCACAATTAACGTGCATGCGTAAAGCATTCTTTTGTTGATTATAATCTACCTTAGGATTTAAGTAATGGTGCTCTTACTAAACCCCAACCCACTAGGACTTTACCCACTTACTGCTTAACGACAATTTATATACTAGTAGTCTACTCTGTCTGAGTCCTAACCAATGGAATCAAAACGTTATTTATTGAATTATCTAGGGACACCTGCTAGTCAACTTGTTCATAAAACCAAAGGCAAGGATAGGTCATTTATTTGTGATCCTATGATTCTAGATATATAAATTGCAATATGAAGAGCTATTCTGGATTCTTAGCCTACGCCCACACAACACCAAAGTTGCAGCGCATTAAATATGTAGGACTGGACCCAGTTGAATGATAGGTCGCATACAAAAGCACGTAAACAAGTATAAATTGATAAACATAATCAAACAATCAACAATAAATTAAGACAATCGAGATAAACAAACCAAACATTAAATCTTCATAAACATGGCTGATACCTAAAGGTATCAGTCGATAGTCATTGTAAAAACACACACGGTTTGATATATGAACGATTAAAATAAAGAAACCTCAATCGAACGCGTATTCGGTTATGCGAAGATTACAAGAGTTTTCCTATGATCTTGAGGCTCTTTTCTAACCTTCTTTGCTTTTCTATTCGTCTGATAGTCGACTTGGTGGTTTAGGAATTCACATGCACACCTAAAACTGAGTTTAGGGTCTTGTATTTATAGTGTCTGAAAAATGGCCAATACGCCATATTTAATGTAGTAAATACGACGTATTGATGGGGTTTCCTTGGTTATCAGTTAAATGTTTAACCGTGGATTAAATTTAATTAATTTTCTTAGAGTAAGGACCAAGGTCATTAATTGCAGGATCTTTGACTGTTGACTGAGGATACGGCGTATTGGGTCTTGATCCTACGCGGTTTCTTGTGAAGTGCAGACGCGGATACGCTATATCTTCTTTGCTGGATACGACGTATTGAGTCAAAATTAATAATCTTTAAATATCTTCATTTAAGCTTCAAAATATGCGCCTTTTAGCTTGTCTTCATAATATGTTGGGATTTAGAGCTTCTACACTTAGTACTGCTGATAGTTATAGTTAGTACCACCAGTACATTGTTAGTACTGCCAGTTATAGTTAATACTGCTAGCTTTGTATTAGTATTGTTAGTATAGTATGATTAATACTGCTTAAGTGATATGCATGAGATATATTAGGAATAGATATGCATGATCATTTAACGCGTTTTGTAAGCTCATTAGGGTTTCCTTGGTGTTTAAAAGGAACCCTACGACATTAGTTAGATATAAAATAAAAAAAAGTTTCACAATCATTCATAGTTAGTAATCTATAAGATAGCAGATTAATAGTAATTAAAGTTCTATTTTATTCATTGTTCTTCTTAGCAATATAAGTTAGTTTTCGCATAGCTTATATTGTTCATAGTCATTGTTTCTCTTGTAGTTAGTTTGGATCTATCCAGATTGGCTACCACCCTTAGCAGGCTAGAAAGATTTATTAAGTCTGGGATCTACAAGTGGTATCAGAGCTTGTATAGAAACTCTGAGTAAGAAGAACCCAAACACATCAGTTATAAATCTTTACAAACACCAATACAACAAGCCCCTTACACTGTGTCAACCATTAAACTCCCTATTCTAAAAAAAGGCGAGTATGACATTTGGGCCATGAGAATGAAACATTACTTGAGCCATACAGACTATCTTATATGGGAAGTCATACAAAAAGAAAATGGTCCTGTAAGTGTTTCAACAGATACAAATGGAGTAATAAAGGTTCTGCCTCTTAAAACTGCTGAAGAAATTTTAGCAAGAGAAAGATAAAGAAAGGCAAGGACCACCTTGCTTATGGCTTTATCAGAAGACCATTTGGCAAAATTTCACAAGATGACTGATGCTAAAGAGATATGGGATGCTATCAAATCCAGATTTGGTGGCAATAATGAATCAAAGAAGATGTAGAAATACATTTTAAAGCAACAGTTTGAAGGCTTTTCTGTATCCAACTCAGAAGGACTGCACAAAGGTTATGACAGGTTTCAGATTCTTCTGAGTCAACTTGAGATTCATGGTGCAGGTGTCTCCACTGAAGATGCCAATCAGAAGTTCCCTAGGTCTTTACCTTCTTCCTGGTCCCAAGTATCCTTAGTCATAAGGACCAAACCAGGAGTAGACAGTCTTAGTTTTGATGATCTCTATAACAATCTAAGAGTCTTTGAGTCTAATGTTAAAGGCTCTACTGGATCATCTTCTAATGCGCAGAATGTCGCCTTTGTTTCTTCTGAAAGCACTAGCAGTACTAATGATGTTAGTACTGCTTATGGTATTTCTACTTCTTTTGGCTACAACTCACAAAGGGAAAACTCTTCATCATACACCGATGAACTCATGTACTCATTCTTTGCTAATCAATCCAGTGGTCCACATTTAGATCATGAGGATCTGGAGCAGCTTGATGAGTTTGATTTATAAGAGATAGACTTAAAATGGCAAGTAGCCATGATTTCAATGAGATTGAAGAAGTTTTACAAGAAGACAGGTAGAAGGTTGTAGTTTGATGCCAAAGAATCAGTTGGCTTTGACAAGACCAAGGTTGAGTGCTACAATTGACATAACACATGGAACTTTGCTAGAGAATGCAGATAAAAAGGAAATCAAGACAGCAAGAGAAGAGATGCATGGAACTAGATATAGAGCAAAAGATAATGAGAGGAGACCTGGAAAACAAGAGGAGCCTAAAGCTTTGGTAACTCTTGATGGAGAAGGTGTTGATTGGACTGGTCATGCAGAGGATAAATAAAAGAACTTTGCTTTGATGGCTTACAGCAATTCAGGCTCAGACACTAAGGTAAAATCTTGTTCAAAAGAATGTATGGAATCATATGCTAAACTTAAAAAATTATATGATGAAAAAGAGAACAACTTGGTGATGCTAGTATATAAATTCAAGCCTATACTCAAGCTTTAAAAAAGGTGGAAGCTCAATTAGTTACTCATCAAAAAAATCAATTTTGGTATGAGAAAAAGATTAGATTTATGAAAATTGATTTAGATGATAAAACTGATGTGCTTACATATCATAAGAAACTATTAGCAGAAGCTGTAAAAGAAAAGGAAGAACTAAAAATTAAACTTGAGAATTTTCAAAGTTATTCTAAAGGCCTTAGTAAACTGCTAAATAGTCAGATGAGTACTAGGGACAAATCTGGGCTTGGGTATGGAGATCAAGTACATAATGGTGTCTTAAGTTATGAAAATGAAGTCTTTCAAAGTGTATTTGACAGTAGGTCAAGTGATGTAGAAGATAGTCATGTGCATGATAGATTTGCAAATGTTGAAGGCATGCATGCAGTTCCCCTTCCAATGACAGGAAATTACAAGCCTTCAGGACCTGATAGAGAAGTAGATGATTCTATGTTCACATATGGTCTAAAACAGTCTAAAACTAGTGAATCTGATACTCAAACCAGTAATTATGACTCGTGTGAGTCCAATTCTAGTGCAGAAACACTTGAATCTGTGTCTGAACCAGTTGTAGTTGAACCCAAAGTTATTAGTCAACCTAAAGTTTGGTCTGATGCTCCTATCATTGAGGAGTATGAGTCAGACAGTGATGATGAATATGTGATTCAACCTTCAAAAGAACAGGAAAAACCTAGTTTTGCTTTTGTTAATACTATTAAGTATGTAAAAACACCTAGGGAAACTATTAAAGAACAAAACACGTATAGTTCAAGTCCTAAAGCTAACAAGAGAGACTAGAATGGTTTAATGTCCAAAAGGTTGGGTTTGGGATATGGGTTTACCAAAAAGGCATGTTTTGTATGTGGCAGTTTTAGTCATCTTATTAGAGATTGTGATTTTCATGAGAAAAGAATGGCTAAACAAGTTGAATTGAACAAAAAGAAGGGTAAGGGTACTGGTCAAGGGGATAATAGATCAGTGTGGAACATTGTGCAAAGATTGAATCATCAAAACAAGTTTGTTCCAACAGCAGTATTAACTAGAACTGGTAGAATTCCAGTTAATACTGCTAGACAAAATCTTTCTAGTCAAGCAGCAACAACTAGTACTGCTAGGAAAGTTAATACTGCTAGACCCATTGTGAATAAAATCAGACCAAGAAATAATTTTTATAAGTCTCATTCACCTATTAGAAGGCCATTTAATAGAACAGCAGCACCAAAAGCTAGGGGTGTGCACGGTTCCGTTTGGGTCAGTTTTGGCTAAAACCGAAACCGAACCGAAATATTCGGTTTTTATAAAACCAAAAACCGAAACTGCTTGGTTTTTGGCGGTTTGGTTTTTTTGGTTTCTCGGTTTTTACGGTTCGGTTTTTCGATTTTAAACGGTTTATATTTGGTTGTGTCTAATTTATATTAATAAACCTGTTTTACATAGAAAATTGGTTATTTTTATAAATTTTTTTGTCAATATTAACCTAATATTGTTTACACAAAATTATACAATTATACACATATAAATGAGAGAAACACACGTGGATGCGAAAATACACATAGTATGATCATTGTCATATATGTAACAATATATTGTCACGTAAACACACGTATACGACAAACACATATATAAACATTAACATAATACATATATTATAATTTCATCCATAAAATAAATATAAATTAAAATTTTTGATTTATTATTTATTTATTTATATTACATTAATTATATATTATTATAAAATTGGTTTGGTTTGGTTCGGTTTTTACGGTTCGGTTTTTAGACAAAAACCGAACCACCGATTTCTAGTTTTGGTCGGTTTTTTCAGTTCGGTTTTTTTGGTTTTCGGTTTTTTCGGTTTCTTTTGCTCAACCCTACCAAAAGCAAAATTTTCAAATCAAAAAGTTAATACCGCTGAGATAAAAGCAGTTAGTGCTGTTGGGGGAAAAAGGGAAACTGCTGTTAAGCCCTCAGCATGTTGTAATTGGAGACCCAAAAGACATTACTGGAATAAATTCTCCAAATACAATGGTGGATCAAATTCTAGAAAATGTGTTAATTCTGAAGATCCACTAGGCAGACCCAAGCCCAAGATGGCTTGGGTCCCTAAGATAAACTAATTTCTCTTATTTGATGTGTAGGATAATCCACAAAAAGCTTTAAAGAACAAAGGAATTGTTGATAGTGGATGTTCCAGGCACATGACTGGAAACAAGGCCTACCTTGATGAATATCAAGACTATAATGGTGGCCCTATTGCTTTTGGAGGTAGTAAAGGTTACATAACTGGTAAAGGTAAAATAAAAACAGGAAAGTTAGATTTTAAGGATGTGTGCTTTGTGAAAGAACTACATCATTTCAATCTATTTTCTGTGTCACAGATGTATGCCAAGAAGAACAAGGTTCTCTTCACAGACACTGAATGTCTTGTTTTGTCTTCTTACTTTAAGTTGCCTGATGAAAATCAAGTATTACTTAGAGTCCCTAGATAAAACAATATGTACAATTTCAACTTAAAGAACGGTGTTCCTTCTGGAGGTTTAGCTTGTTTGATTGCAAATGCTACAGTTGATGAATCTAACAAATGGCATAGAAGGTTGGGTCATGTTAACTTTAAAAACTTAAACAAACTTGTGAAGGGAAACCTTGTAAGAGGTTTACCTTCAAAGATTTTTCAAAATGACCACACATGTGTTGCTTGTCAAAAAGGAAAGCAACACAAGGCCTCCTGTAAGGCCAAAGTAGTGAGCTCTATTAGTCATCACTTACAGCTTTTGCATATGGACTTATTTGGACCCACATCTGTAAGGAGCATAAACCATAAGACTTATTGCCTGCTTATCACTGATGATTTTAGCAGGTTTAGTTGGGTGTTCTTTTTAAGAACTAAGGATGAAACTAGTGGAATCCTTAAAGACTTTATATGACAAATAGAGAACCAATTAAATCAAAAGGTTAAAACTATTAGATGTGATAATGGTATAGAATTTAAAAATAGGGACATTATTGAATTCTGTGGGTCAAAAGGGATCAAGAGGAAATACAGTAATGCTAGAACTCCACAACAAAATAGAGTTGCTGAGAGAAAGAACAGGACCCATATTGAGGCTGCTAGAACAATGCTAGCAGATTCATTTTTACCTAACACTTTTTGGGCTGAAGCAGTTAATACTGCTTGTTATGTCCTTAATAGGGTATTAGTGACCAAGCCTCAAAACAAGACACCTTATGAACTTATAACTGGTAAAATACCAATCATAAGCTATATAAGACCTTTTGGGTGCCATGTGACCATCTTGAATACCATTGACCATCTGGGCAAGTTTGAAGGGAAGTCTGATGAAGGGTGTTTAGTTGGGTATTCCCTAAATAGCAAGGCTTTTAGGGTATACAATTTAGAAACCAAGAGAGTTGAAGAAAACCTGCATATAAACTTTTTAGAAAATAAACCAAATGTTGCAGGGAAAGGACCTAATTGGCTGTTTGATCTTGATTATTTAACTGATTCAATGAATTATCAGCCTGTGAGATCAGAGAATCAAGCTAACAAAACTGCAGGTCCAGAAGAAGCTAATCATAGTGCAGGTACACAAGATAATATTGATGCAGGAAATTCTGAAATGGAAGCTGACCCTGCTCAAGACTACTTTGTACTGCCAATATGTTCTTCTTATACTTCAACAATCAAGAGCTCAGAAGCAAAGAATGAAGGTGAAAAGCCTAATAAGGATACTGGTTTAAAGACAAATGAGGAGCCAGTAGATCAGGAGGATCAAGCCTTTTTGGAAGAGCTTGAAAGGCTTAAAAGACAAGAAAAGGAGGCTAATGATGCAGCTGAAGCTCTTAGAAAGGAGTTTGCTCAAGAAGCTGAGGATTTGCTTCTTCAAGCAGGAGCTGCTAGAGCTACCAGTACTAACACAGTGAATACTGCCAGTCCTTCACATGTTTTTAGTGCTGGTGGACCTGCTCTAAACAACAATGACCAAGATGATTCTCAAATACCTGCTCTTGAGGATATTTATGACAATCCAAGTGATGGGATTTTTACCAATGCATCTTATGATGATGAGGGTGCAGTGGCTGACTTCACTAATTTAGAATTTACTATGAATGTTAGTCCTATTCCCACTTCAAGGATACACTCTATTCATCCTACAACTCAAATTCTTAAAGATTCAAAATTAGCAGTTCAGACGAGGAGCAAAGTACACAAAAATTCTAGAGCTTATGCTTTTGTTAGCTATATTTAAAAGTAGAGAAGAAATAATCATAAGGATTTCCAGCACTGCTTGTTTGCTTGCTTCCTATCTCAAATTAAACCCAAGAAGATATCTGAAGCCCTTGAAGATGAAAGTTGGGTTGATGCTATGGAGGAAGAATTGTTGCAATTCAAGATTCAGAAGGTATGGATTCTTGTAGATTTTCCTTATGGGAAGAAGGCAATTGGGACTAAATGGGTTTACAGAAATAAGGATGAAAGAGGTGTTGTAGTAAGAAATAAGGCAAGGTTGGTTGCCCATGGATATAGACAAGATGAAGGGATAGACTATGATGAGGTTTTTGCTCCTGTGGCTAGGATTGAAGCCATTAGGATCTTTTTGGCCTTTGCTTCTTATATGGGATTCATAGTTTATCAAATGGATGTGAAGAGTGCCTTCTTGTATGGCACAATTGATGAGGAGGTGTATGTGTCTCAACCTTCAGGTTTTGTAGATCCTAAGTTCCCTAAGAAGGTCTACAAGGTTTTGAACACCCAGCTTTATGGTTTAACACCAAGCGGGAAAGGACCTAATTGGTTGTTTGATCTTGATTATTTAACTGATTCAATGAATTATCAGCCTGTGAGATTAGAGAATCAAGCTCACAAACCTGCAGGTCCAGAAGAAGCTAATCATAGTGCAGGTACACAAGATAATGTTGATGCAGGAAATCCTGAAATGGAAGCTGACCCTGCTAAAAACTACTTTGTACTACCAAAATATTCTTCTTATACTTCAAAACACAAGAGCTCAGAAGCAAAGAATGAAGGTGTACAGCATACTAAGGATACTAGTTTAAAGACAAAGGAGGAGCTAATAGATCAGGAGGATCAAGCCTTTTTGAAAGAGCTTGAAAGGCTTAAAAGACAAGAAAAGGAGGCTAATGATGCAGTTGAAGTTCTTAGAAAGGAGTTTGCTTAAAGTACAGAGGATTTGCTTCTTCAAGCAAGAGCTGCTAGAGCTACTAGTACTAACACAGTTAATATTGTTAGCACACCACTTAGTACTGCTAATCCTTCAAATGTTTTTAGTACTGGTGGACCATCTTGTCCTAATCTAACCAACTATGTTGACCAAGATGATTCTCAAATACCTGCTCTTGAGGATATTTATGGCAATTCAAATGATGGTATTTTTACCAATGCATCTTATGATGATGAGGGTGCAGTGGATGACTTCACTAATTTAGAACCCACTATGAATGTTAATCCTATTCCCACTTCAAGGATATACTCTATTCATCCTATAACTTAAATTCTTGGAGATCTAAAATCAGCAGTTCAAACAAGGAGAAAGTAAACAAAAGTTCTGGAGCCCATGCTTTTATAAGTTATATTCAAAAGCAGAGAAGAAATAATCATAAGGATTTCCAGCACTGCTTGTTTGTTTGCTTCTTATCTCAAATTGAACCCAAGAAGATATTTGAAGCCCTTGAAGATAAATGTTGGGTTGATGCTATGCAGGAAGAACTATTGCAATTCAAGATTCAGAAGGTATGGATTCATGTAGATTTGCCTTATGGGAAAAAGGCAATTGGGACTAAATGGGTCTACAGGAATAAGCAGGATGAAAGAGGTGTTGTGGTTAGAAATAAGGCAAGGTTGGTTGCCTAGGGACAGAGGCAAGATGGTATAGTCTGGAGTTATAAAGTTTGTAGATAAATTTTTAGTTAAAAGATGGGTTGTGGATGACATGATGACTTTTGAGGTTCATATGTTGCATGTTTATTGAAGACAGAGTTAATACTGTTGGTATAACTCGTTTGTACTGCTGAGCTTAGTTACTACTGCTGAAGGTAGTTAATACTGTTGGTACATGTGGATCGGAATTATCCTTAGATGCTAATTTAAGAAAAGGAAACCACTGAACGCATGGATGTTCTTTAAGTGTTGGTTTTAATCACCACACAACAAATGGTCATCAGTTCACCATGTCTAACAGACATCAAGAACTGGCTAGTCTAGAGCAAACGGCTTCTGGTAAAGACTTTTCAAATCCGTTGATAGTTGATAGTTTACTCAAAACTATATGGTTATCAATGCACCATGTTATTGCAATGAAGCATTGGCTATTCCAGGGCAAACGGCAACTGGTAAAGAATCATCAAATCCGTTGATGGCTGATAGTTTGCCAAAAACTATACAGTCCAATGATCCACCTCTCTCAAGAGGTTACACACTTGGAAGTGGGGAGGACAGTTTGAAACTAATGGAATTGATGGAATTTGTACAAAATTGTGTGACTTGGTGAGCAAAAAGAATAGAGAGAAATTGTGAGCTCAAAAACAGAAAGAGAGTTGTGTGAAAAACAGAAAGAGTGAATTGGTGAGCAAAAAGAATTGAGAGATAATGTGTGAGCATAAAAACAGAAAGAGAGAAAGTGAGATTGGTGATGGAAAAGCTCTTTGGAGGAATTTCAAGTTAATACTGGTCTCTTCAAGTTAGTACTGCTGGGCATTACTTAGTACTGCTGGGTATTGCTTAGTACTGCTAACCATCTTTTAGTACTGCGGGGCTTAAAGTTAGTACTGCTAGGCTAATTTTAGTACTGCTAGAAGACCGTTAGTACTGTTTGACCCATAACTAAATTTCCTTCCCAATTTCTAGCCGTTGCTAAATTTCCGCCAACTGCCATGCTTATAGGCTATAGGGTTTGACTAATTGAAGATTTCTTGATCTTTCTATAAACTTAAAAGATTTCTTCAAGATAAGTACAAATCTTCTTCAGTCGGTGACACTTTAAACTCTTAAATACTCTCTCAAATATTAATTAACTCTACCGAATATCCATACTCTCTCTCACAAACATATCCCAGAACCTTAATCAACTTTCTATTCATCAAATGGCTACTTTGGAGTTTTGCGACAAGCACAACATGGTGGCATACTTGGAGAAACCAGAGGGAAGTGCAGAGTTTCATCAGATCATTGATTTCCTAACTGCTAGTCACATTCACTATGCCCTCACAGAGAATCCAACAATATATGCTTCATTTATCAAACAATTTTGGACAACAGCTACTGCTAGCACAAATGTTCATGGAGAAGTAAAACTAACTGCTAGCATAGATGGACAAGCCAAGACCATCACTGAAGCATCCTTAAGAAGACATCTGAAGCTGGAGGACGATGGTGGAATTACTTCTTTACCCAACACAGAGATATTTGAGCAACTTGCTCTCATGGGGTATGCAACTGATTCTGATAAGCTTACATTTCAAAAAGGTAATTTTTCACCACAATGGAGGTTTTTCATTCACATAATTCTCCACTGCTTAAGTCCTAAAAAGACTTCTTGGGAGCAGTTTAGCAGCAATATAGCTACTGCTATTATTTGCTTGTCAACCAACAAAACTTTTAACTTCTCCAAATTCATCTTTGATGCAATGGTAAAGAATTTGGATAACCCTCATAAGTTTTTGATGTATCCTAGATTTATCCAAATTTCTTTAAACAAGCAAAGGATACTTCTTCAACCCCACACAAGAACCTATCCCACTCCTGTACTTACACAGAAAGCTTTTAGTAACATGAAGCGAGTTACAAGGGGTTATTCTGGTGACGACATTCCTTTATTTTCTTCCATGATCACTGCACATGAATCATCTCCCTCAAGAATCACATCTTTACCATCCTTATCACCTCAATATACACCAGTCAGTGCTCCTTCAACTTCACCACCACCCATTCCAGAAACTACACCTACTGTAGAGGAGCCTGCTCCAATGCCCCATGAATCACCTCTCCAAAGTGTTCACTTACCTGGACATGATGAGGGTAGTGTGTCACTTAATGAATTGATGGTTTTGGTTACTTGGTTAACTACTAAAGTTGGAAGCTTAGAGAATGAATTGATGAACACCAAGAAGGTTTATGGTTCTGCTCTTACCAAGCTAGTCAACAGAGTGAAGAAGTTGGAGAAGCAAGTCAAGACAGGTACAACTAGGAGAGGAACAAAGATAGTTCTTTTAGAAGATGAAGCTGTAAAGGAGGATTCTTCTAAACAGGGGAGGAGTTTGATTGACGAATTAGACATGGATGCTGATTTTTCTTTAGTTCCTCCACATGATGTAAAGATTCAGGAAAAGATTAGTGATGATACTGAGGTATTGGTATAAGAGGAAGAGACTACTGAATTAATATAAGAGCATACTGAGCTTGTGGAAGATCAAGGAAGTGGTAAAAAGGGGAGCAAGAGGTTACTACTGCTGATACTGCACTTAATACTGCTAGTGTACCATTTAGTACTGCTAGTGCAACTCCTGAGGTTAGTACTGCTGCTGAAAGTTTGGTATATATAAGAAGGAGTTCAAAGAAGAAGAAAGATAAAGGCAAGGCAATTGTGATTGAAGATGAATCTGTTCAAAAAAGTCCAAGAAGCAAGTGCAAGAAGAAAGGCTTGGTTATGAAGAAGCCATTAGATTACAAGAACAGATTGATGAGGAAGAAAGAAAAAGGATTGCAAGAGATGCTAAAATTGCCAAATAATTACAAGGAGAATATGATAAAGTTGGAAAGAAAGAAGCTGTAACTGAAGTTGATATTGCTCATGTCATTGATTGGGATGATCCTGCTATTATAAGGTATCATGCTCTTCAAAATAGACCTAGATCTGTAGCTGAAGTAAGAAAGAATATGATGGTACACATAAAGAATCAGGGAGGCTACAAGATGAAAGATTTCAAAGGAATGAGCTATGATGATATAAGACCAATATTTGAAAAAGTATGGGATCAGATTCATTCATTTGTGCATATGGATTCTAAAGAACAAGTTCAAAGACTAAAAAAATCAGGTCAAGATGTTGAAGGAAAACCTGCTAAAAGATAAAGAACTGAAGAAGTTTCAGAGTCAGTTCAAGAGCAAACAGATAAAGAACCAAAAACAGATGAATTGTCTCAAGAACAGCTGAATCAAATGGTAATTATAGTTCCAAATGAAGGAATAAATGTTGAAGCTCTTCAAACCAAATACACAATAATTGGATGAGAAGTTTACTGTAACATCTGAGAATTTTCGGATTTTTAGATAATTATTTTACCCTTTGACTTTTAGGTCTGGCTTGACTTATAAGAACGATCATCTAAATCACGTTTCTGTGGATTCATATAATGGACTCCATATAAAGAATACCAAATCATGTTACTAATAAGGTTTTCTTATTAATCATTAATAAAGAAATCTAACTACATAATAATACCACAGCTTTCTATGGTTTGGACTCTCATTGGAGAGATATCTATGAATTTGTTCCCAATTCTTGACGCCTTCACCTCTTTAATACTAGAGGGGTTTGAGGTTTACAAGACAAAGATAAGATCTAAATTAAAAATTAGGAAACTATAAATCTGCGTTAAATACTTTTTGTACTTATCCATCAACAGCTTATTGTTTGATCTTTTATCTTTTAGTGAGCATTAAATTAATGTTTGGACTAATCTGCAATTAGTAACATGCCGACAAATAAATTTTGTAAATTTATTTTATGTTCACTGAAACGGTACCATCACAAGTGAGCTATGTTGCATCAACGAAGAAACCAGTCTGTGTGAAAAATCTTATCCCTGAACATATTCGTATATACTCCAACCAATCTGTAAAAGAACGTGAACTACCAATCAAGTATCTATATCATGACTGAATCTCAAAACGAGAATTATTACACTTTTCATTGTTCCAAGATCAAGCGTGTCTGTTGTTCCATATCGGACGATGCTAGCAGAAGCGAATTCATAAGCTAAACCAGTAGGAACCATAAAGCCTACCAGCAGGAAACATATATACCGCAGGTATATAAGCTAAAATTTACGTGAAAAACTTATAAACCCCTTGATCAAGAGAGACACGAGAAAACTATGAATACCAATTATGGAATTTTTACCTATATTGACTCCATAGATCATGATTAGGACTCATCTAGGGTATGATAACAATGATGTATACTCGCAGGGAATTAAAGAACACATCTAATGTTATAATAAGGTTTTCTTTATTTAACATTATTAAAGAAAACTAATACTAACTAATACATATAGCTTTCTATGCGTTTAGACTTCTCATTGGAGAGACTATCTATGAATTGATCACAATACTTGTCGCCTTCCCCTCTTTTTTACTAGGAGGGGTTAGGGTTTTCAAGACATGTAAGATCAAATAAAATTAGGAAATATAAATTCAGCATTAAATCTATTGATATAATCTTCAATCAGCATTAATGTTGATCTTTATCTTTTAGCTGAGTATTAAATACTGTTTGACTAATCTTCAATCATCATTAATGTTATTCCAACTTTGTCTTGTAGGTCCTCCACCTTTAATATGTTTTGTCATAATCAACTCAAAGTATAATTCCTAACAAGTTTATTATTCCGCTGTGCAAGTTTATTAATCATTGTTACTATATCCTAGATGAGTCTTAATAACGATCTAAGGGGTCATAAAGATCTCCACAATTGGTATCAGAGCCTCGTGGCTCTCGATATCTAGGATTGTTCAAGGGTTTTTTGTTGTTGTCGACTTTATGAAGATAAAGATGTGTCAAGTTTCTGGTCTGGAAGGTTTTAGGTTTAAATGTTCCAAAAAGTTTTCAATGGCTCGTTTTTTGGATTATTTGTTCAAATAGTTACGAAGAAGGTTTGTTTTATGATACTAGTTGATGTTGGAAGTGGAATTATTTGGGTTTGTGTTTTATCATCCTTTAGAAGGAGGGTAAACTTGTTCGGGCTTATAACGTGTGTGAAGGGAACTTGACGAATCTAGCAAAGGTATGTTAATTTTTCATATGGTGCTCAATGCTCACTCATTTTGCTATCACTGTAGGATATGTGTCTCATATATATGAGGATTTTGTCAAGAGATTGTGATCTACTTATATTTTGGTCTTGGTATGAGTTCGACGTCGCGTGGATAAACAAGATATAAGACACAAGTTTAGGTTGTTCTACTTGAGCATCAAGTTCGTTATACTTAATTTTCTTCATCAGTAATTATTACATAGAGCCTACAGAATTGAAGATTCAAGAAATGGTTAACATATGGGTTTCAGGGGAAGCTTAATGTTAAAATGGTTTCCATTTAATGCTACATCGAGTGAGCTTGGCTAACTAATAGTCATTAATTACTATGCTAGGGTGAGTGTCTACTATCAAGTTCATTTTTCTTATTGTGCTCAATGGTGGGTAATTTGAAAGATAGAAGGTTGGATTAGAAGTGTCAATATTGGTACGTGGTTGTGAAGATCAAAGTTGCTTAGTTTAGTCCCCGATTTAATATGATGACAAAAAGGGGAAGAAGATTTGATGATTTGCAACTTGTAGATCCTTGGTAGCTTAAGGGGAAGTTTTCATTCGTATATTAACTTCAGGGGAAGTTCGTGCTTATTTGGTTTTGTCATTATAAACTAGGGGAAGATTGTGGGACATTATATTTGCGTTGATAAGAACAAAACACCGAAATGAAATATGATGGAAACAAAAGGACCAAAGTCGTCATTTGTGGATTCTACAGATGTAGAAGAAAATAAAGATTTGGTCAATAAGAGATAAAGATGAGAAAAAAAGAGTCCTTGGAAACATTGATTGTAACACGCTAGCCGGTATTATAATAAGAACACATCATGTTACTAATAAGGTTTTTCTTTATTTGACATTAATAAAAGAAACTTACTACTAACCTCTACACTTCGCTTTCTATACGTTTTTTTAACTCTCTTTGGAGAGACTATCTATGAATTGATCCCAATTCTAGACGCTTCCCTCTTTTTATACTAGAAGGGTTGTTAGGGTTTACAAGACAAGATAAGTTCAAATAAAATTAGGAAACATTAATTCAGAATTAAATACTATTTGATAATCTTCATTCAGCATTAATGTTGATTTTATCTTGTAGCTTGAGCATTATATACTTATGGTTTGACTAATCTTCAATAAGCATTATTGTTTCATTCAAACTTTGTCTTGTAGGTCCCTCCACCTTTAATTGTTTTGTCATAATCACTCAAAGTTATATTTCCCAACTGGGATGTCTTGGACAACATTAGCGGAGCTTAGTTCAAGAAAAGATACTACTATCAGGATTACGAGATAAAAGAGATAGAATTATGGGTTTTTGAAAACTAAATAGTTATTTGACCAGCATGCAAAATTTCTTAGAAAGGAACATCAGAAATATATGCATGATCCTTTGAATTGGTGGTTATATGATACATGTGCTATTCATCATGTATCTATTTGAAAGACAAGATATTGTTAGCCTCAAAATATTGAGTCGAACATGAAGTTGTCATTTTGTATATTTTAGTCTCGGACAATCATTAGTTAACGTATGTAATAGGAATGTATTGGGAACGCGGGGCTCGATAGTTATTAATTTGTATATGTTTTGGTTTATAATCCCAAGCAAAACCCTCGAGCCCCGGGGGTCCTAGTCATATCCCGACGTCACATTAATGTGTCGGGGTATATATATATATATATATATATATATATATCTTTTCCACTTGGAAAAGAAATATATATAACTCTTTCATTTCTAAATAATATCTCTAATTCTCTCTCAACTCTCTCACTAGTTTCTCTCTCTAGAAATCATCTCACTTTCTATATTTCTTGATTTAAAATATGATCTATTCGACTCAATGTGCTGAACAGTAAGAAAAGGTTTTATGGTTTGATCTTATACCCAACAACATCTTAATTTCACGATTGATTCTGAGGTATTAAGGTGGTTTAGGTTATGAATCAATCCTATGTTCCAACAGAACCGGATGGGATCTCCTAAAGGATAATCAAAAGTTAGGAAATAGCAGTCCTTTGGTATGATTGGCGATGATATGAAATATGGGATGATTGCCTGACTAAGTTTGAGCTAAAATGAACAATCAACAACAAGGTGTTAGTAAGGACGTCATGGGTAAGGCATTGAAGGCTGTTGAAGAATGAAAAATAAATGTATGGATAAATGGTCTAAACAAAGAACCCTCACTACACTTAAGGAAGATACTGGGTAAATACATAATCTTTTCAGAATCACAAGATGTTTGCTGGTATTGGAAAAAAAAATGACATCATGGACCTAATGATGCCATTGCTACACCCTTCCCAGCCATTCAGGTTTCTTCAACAGAACTTGTCTCAATTTGTCACGGAGATACCACACGTTATCTATTGACTTCTCACTCCGAGATCGTTGATATGAATAGGTGGAAATCTCGCTCCGCCTTTCGGAGTACTAAAAACTAACGCACTGATCGAGGTCTGAGCAAAGAGATCAATAAAAATCTCGTTAGGACACATTCATTTCAAAACTTGTTAACATCATCTAGTTCACAGCTGTTAACAAGAGTCTTACGCAATATCCTTATGATATTTGCCAAAACATCCAAGTGATACTATAAGTATTCACAATGAAGATGGAAATCCTACTTGAGTCAACCTCAAACAAGCTCTCGGTAGGTGACTTGCGAGATTCTATATGAATCAAACTTGTGACAACTGGATTCTATTTGGGTCCAGTTAATGGATTTGACAGGTTGATATGGGAATTTTTGATAGAAAGCTTAAACTCACGATGTTGTTACAAAAATGCATTTACAAGTAATTCGTCGATTGATTTTCAAATCATTTTTCTTGATATCACTATCGTATAACTTGTCGGTTTAACGGAGGGTGACAGTTCCCAATCAACCAAAGTCGATTCATTTCCACATGTTCTATGCTCATTTTACAATGCAATCTATCATGAAGCTCAAGATTTAATGACAAAGACTTCCGCTTACTTGATTAGAAGCTTGCAAGATGAGGCAAAATATGAGAATGTTGTCAAAGACTCAAGTTCGCAAGATTGGCGTTTGTTTGTGTTTTGTTGAGCATTGACGTTAAAGACAAATGGCAAGGCTCAAAGTCAAGGATATAAATCATGGGAGGAACAAGCCTACAACAAATAACAAAGAGAAAGACCAAGACCACATGAGCTTAACGACAAAAGCAATCTCATTGATCTCATGAAGGAGTGTCATCAATAAACTCACTTCGAGGGAGATTGTTAGCCTCAATATATTGAGTCAAACATTTGAAGTTGTTCATTATGTATTTAAAGTCTCGTGTCAATCAATTAGTTTAAATGTATGTTTTAGGAATAGTATTGGAATCGAGCTCGATAGTTAAATCTAATATATAGTAGATGTTTCGGGGTTTAGTTTAATCCCCAAGCAAATAACCGAGCCCGGGGTCGAGTCAAATACCCACGAAGTCACTTAATGTTGTCAGGGTATTATATTATCTTTTTCCACTTGGAAAAGAAATATATATAACTCTTTCATTTCTAAATAATATCTATAATTCTCTTCAATCTCTCATAGTTTCTCTTCTCTAGGAAAGAAATCATCTTCGTCTATATTTCTTGATCTAGATCCATGTATGATATGAAGTGTATGTGTTAAAGGGATCCTACAGATATATTCATGCTGGTTGAAAAGGACTATCCACTCACAAAAGGACTTGCAACTCTGATGCTAGTTAACAAGTTAAGAGGTGGTAACATTTGAAGAGCTGTTGTGCTTTTGACAAAGATATAACACATTCCCTACTAGGAGTGAATTAGCATATCACAAATACCTTATGTGTGGCCCACTCCCTTCAATATTTCTACGAAACCCCATCATCACGGAGGGATGCCCATCAAACCTCAAGATTCCATGCAACATTAGGCATGTGCATATAGAGAAAGCCTACATTAACCCTAAATCCCATCTAAATATCATGACCAGAATGATGTATAATTGGATCATGAAGAGAAAACTTGACCCTAGGGAAAATTCGAATAGAGGAGTTAGCAACTTCACAGAAAGAATTAAAGGGATGCATGTTTTCATAGGAAACTTCACCTATGTTGTAGACTTTGTGATTGTCGAGGATATTAGTTCCATCATAGACCCTAGGTTGTCACAAGTAGTGTTAGGGAGGCCTTTTGTTGAAATATCCAACATGACTCACGACCCACCCGAAGGAGTAGTTAGGTTCACCAACGGAAACGATGAAGTTACCTATAAGATGCCCCGTAAGATCGAACAATACAACTCATTGTCGAACCTTGAGAAAGAGCACACAAAATCAGTATACCTTAGGGACGAGGAAGAGAAGAGAAGAGGGGTAGATTACGTAATGAGCAAGATATTAGGATTCTACAAAGAATGCCTGAAGCTCGGACCCGAATAGGTGGATGGATTGGAATATTTTTAATGAAGGAGAAGTAAGTAAGGACGGTGACTCGAGTCTATGCTAAAGTCTCGTATATAAAGAAAAGCGCTTCTTTGAGTAGGCAAACCCAATATTTACCTTTTCCCGGCAATAAGAGTGGGTCTTGTGTTTTATTCTTTATTGTTTGTTGTTATATGTTTGATGTATTTGGTTAATCATGCTTTGTTTGTTTATAACTTCGTATTATTTGCAATCAAAGATATTTTGCAACATATAAGTGTAGGGGAAATATTCAGTTTTAAGAACCAAATTCAAACATTTAAAATAAATTATTTAGATTAATTCACGTCAGTTTCGAGTCATATGGTTGTTATGATTAATTCCAGGTTTTTATGCAGTACTTTCTTCAGATTTGACTAATAAAATTGCGTGCAGGAAATTTCTAATTAAAAACGAAGAAGAAATTTTCACAGACGCTGGAGACGACATCAGGTTTTATCCTGACGGCGTCGCGTCTCCAGCTAAGTAAAAATTCGAATTTTTCAAGTATTTTTGAAAAATAAAATATGCATTATTTAAAATTTGTAAACCTGTAGAAAAACTATAATTATATCATTACTCTCATTCTATCTTTACTGCTTTCATAGAGTCGAAACCCTAAAATCTAATTGTATATTTATCTATCCCGCCGATTTTATGCTTGGTATAGATGTATTTGTCTTTGATTTACAGGTTATATTTGACAAGAAGAAGTTTGGAAGATCTTAGGATGTTTTCGTTAGACGACGGACGATTTAACCAGTTATCGCATGTTTTTTCTCCATTATTAAGCAAACCAGGGGAGTACTGGTTTCTTTTCCTTATTTTCTTTTCTCTTTATTCGTTTTTATATGTACTTATATAGAACATTAAGGATAATGTTCAACTTAAGTGTAGGGGTGGAAATAAGCCTTAGAAACTATTCCTTCATTTTCCATTTGCTTTGTTCCTTAAAATGATGGATAATATATCGAAACATAGCATAAAAGGGTAATTTTGACCTAAATTTAAAAAATTTTATGACACATACCGACGAAAACCAAGTATTAATAGCGTCTCATGGATTGGAATGTGTATGACTAGCACAAAAAACCCTCAAAATTCCACCCTAAAATGTGAGGTTCGCCTTTAGATCTTTTAGGATTCGGTATCCATTATTGATTATCCATTGATCGTTTTACCTTTCAGCTTGTTCGAGTTAAGGTCGAATGCAAACATATGTGTCTATTCCGTCGTTATGGATGTGTATGTATGATCTAGGTCACATTTTATGTAACATTGGTATCGGTATTAAATTATATGAGTGTACGGTCAGTATATTAAATTCTAGTAACTTGTTTTGTGGTGTATCCTGAGGACAGCATGTGAGTATTAGGATTTGTAGATAAGAGGCCAAACTAGGATTAAAAACCACGTTTTAAACTGCAATGGATTATTACTGGTCACCACCGTATCATATTAATCTATCCCACACCCTTGCTATGCACTCATTTTTAGTGTAGGATACCCCTAGTACAACCCTCCGAGCCTATCCTTTTTCACGGTTCTTGTAATTTTCTGGTTAAGCCAAACTATTAATGAAGAGCATTGTTACCCTTAAACCAATGGTTACACCCAAAGCGCCTTAGCCTACCTTGTATGTACTCACCATTAGTACATTATTGTTTTAACCCAAGTTAATTATTGAGTACACGGTTGCTAAGTCCTTATCCTTGTAAATACTATTTTGGGATGATTGGGATTCATGGTAGTATTCATCTTATGAAGAATTGGGGAAGAAGTAATTTATTACCCTTGATAGAGCTCAATAAGCTCCATGTTATATTGATCCACCTCAATTCAGGTCATAGAATAGTTTACTTGTAAAGTTATGTAAAAGTTTAAGTGTAGGGGTGCATCTATAAGCCTCGAGCGATGTATTATATTACTCAAAAAAAGAGAGAAAAATAGAAAAGAAAAAGAAAAGAGATTGATGTAGTGTTTGTATATCTTTGTCTTAGTTCTTGGCTTAGCAACCAAACTAACGTGTATTCGTATAAATAATTAGCTAACTCTTTCACCCCAAATTCACCCAAAGTCACCACCCAAATGTATCTATCCGTTTCCATTTCCATTATATGTTATCTTACACCTACACCTCCACAATCCTTTAAAAGACCTCTTAGACAGTAATGAATAATGCTTGCGCCTAGCGGTAGAAGTTTGATCCTTTACCAAGCCTATGGTAATTTATATGCTATGACAGGTAATGAGTGTTGATTTTCCATTTCCCTGTAGTATAGGCAAGACACAGGGTTGTTATCATTCTCTAGGGGAATAGGTTGGGAAGGCTCGAACAGAGCTTAGCCGAGATCTACGGGATTGAAAGAAGATTAGTTTTGTATTTTTATATTTTATAGAAAGCAGATAAATTAATGGTTTGAGAGGTTGGTTTGTTTAACTAACAACTAAACTAAATATAATCTATACAACTACTGATAACTTTATAATAAAATGGTGTATTTGCTTAATCATGCACTACTCATTAGATTGCTTTTCCTAATCCTGTTTCCTTGTCACACTTGTGATGATCTGTGTAAGTATTTCCTAAGTCATGAACGGATTACACGAACCCACCGTCTATTTAATATTCCGTTAAGGCAACGCACAAGTAAGGTAGTATCAAGACTATTACAAGGCCCTTTAGAGTATATTAAATGCAATTGAAATATATTAAGAGGGATCAACCATATAAGGGGTAAGGTAGTATGAAGACTGTTACCGATGGTATCCTTTCTACACTTCTCGCATTTCCTTAGACGTCTATGCCAATTTAATATCTTATGGCTAGTTTTTTAAATCCTAACGCGTACATTCGTCACAAGAAGAAACAGTAATAGGATCTACAATCCAACTTTCATGCAATCATAAGCAAATACAAAGGAGGGTTTAGCCTAACATGTTATAAAGAAAGCAAGAATATAAATCAATCAAACAACACATAGACATATTGAATGGTTAAAGATAGGTAATCTTACTTGATTAAAACATGGATTAAGGTCAGTTATAATAGGGTTTTGAGACCCTAAAGTCAGCCTAAAAGCTGACAAAATACTTAAGGTTTGGCTCCCAAAAGTTATACAAAGTTACACACTTAAAACCCTAAATTCGGCTTAATATATATAGGGAAATCGTAGCGGCGGCATCCAGTTGTAGTCGCGACGCCGTCACCAGATAGAATCTTCTAGGTCTGATTGAAGTCAGTTACGTCCTGACGCTGTCGTCATTTACCTGATGCTGTCACTAGAAAGATTGCGACGATGTCGCTTTATGCTTGTGACATCGTCTCCACGCGATGTATGCATAATTCTTCAAGAGATTTGGTGTGGGTCCGTAGTCTTGTCTGTTTCTTCTCCAAATGAGCCCAAGTCACGTGTATTTCCTCTAAATGACCCCGAAATAGTGTATAAAATAACACCTCATCAAATACCCCTACATTTGGGATTTGCTTGTCCTCAAGCAAATGAGTTTTTCTACCTAGACAATAGCAATATTAAGGGCATTTAACCTACTCTTTAAAAGCATTTTACAACACAACCTTCTAGACCTCATAATTAAAAGCATGGAAAGCATATACTAGCACCTCACATAAATGTTTGGGATTCTCTCTTTCACTCGGGTGTATCATAAATTATAACAACTATAGGAAACGGAAAATTAACACTCATTACCTGTCATGGAATATAAATTACCAAAGGCTTGGTAAATGATCAAACCTCCATCGCTAGGCGTAAGCATTATTCATTACTATCAAAGAGGTCTTTTTAAAGAGTTGTGAGGTGTAAGATAACATTAACGAAAACGGAAATGGATGGGATACATTTGGGGAGTGACTTTTGGGTGAATTTGGGGTGAAAAGGTTAGCTAATTTTTTATAAGAATACACATTGGTTTGGTAGCTAAGCCAAAGACTCGGACAAGATATACAAACTCTACAAAACTCTACATCTATCTTATTATTTTTCTTTTCTTGACTCTAATATAAACATAGACATAAGCAAATGGCAGCCGGTACATTTTTTACCCTTTTTTATATACATTTTTTTCGTACACTTTTTCTCTCACATTGCTTAAACATATAATACATCATGGGGGTTTATAGATACACCCCTACACTTGAACTTTTATATACTTGATATTTACAATCTAACTAATAACCCGAATTAAGGCGGATCAACATAACATGGAGCTTATTGAGCTTTATTGGGGGTAATAAATTACTTCTTCCGCAATTCTTCATAAGATGAATATTACCATAAATCCCAATCGTCCCAAAACAGTATTTACAAGGATAAGGACTTAGCAACTATGTACTTAATAATTAACTTGGTTTAAAACAATAATGTACTAAAAGTGAGTACATACAAGGTAGGCTAAGGCGATTTGGGTGTAACAATTAGTTTAAGGGTTTGACAATGCACTTCATTAATAATTTGGAATCCACCAGAAAATTACGAGAACCATGAAAATGATAGGCTCGGAGGGTTGTACTAGGGGTATCCTACACTAAAAGTGAGTGCATGGCAAGGGTGTGGGATAGCTATATGATCGGTGTGACCATCATAACAATTACAGGTTTAAAACATGGGTTAATCCTAGTGCTACTTTTCTAGCAAATCCTAATACTCACTATGCGGTCTCGGGATGCATCACAAAAACAAGTTCTAGAATTTGATATGCTACCGGCACACTCATATAATTTAATACCGATCTCAATGCTCCAGAAAAGGCGACAAAGACCACCCGTACACATCCGTAATGACGGAATAGACACATGTGACTGCTCACTCCTAAACTCGATTCTGGCAAATTCTGATATAAATAATAAGTAGCTAGTGTAAAGTGTTAATGAGATGGTTAAGGTTGGGCATGGTGTCGGGTGACCCATGATGGTTAGCTAAACCCTTAGTCACCACATGTTTGGTGGGGGTTTTACGATGAACTAGAGCTTTTACTTAGTCGGTTAGAGGAGGATTGTAGAGTGTATGTTTTGGTGACATGTCACCGTGTTTCATTTATTTGTATAGTTGCGTGGGTTTGAGATTTGGAAGCATGCGTTTGAGTATTCAGAGTAGAGTTTCAATAGTCCCCCCTCTTTTCACATCACTTTTTAAATTGGATGGAAATGATGCAAACGGATTTGAAAATATTCTAATTTACTAATGATAATGGTGATCTTTATTTTAAAAGTTAATTGACTTAACTGCTATTGTATGTTACGTGCCTAAATAGCTTATAGTAATTGATCGGGGTAACGTTCCTACCCATTTGTTGTGATATTGGGATCGGGGGTAACGTTCCTACCCATGTGAAGTGATGGTTTTAATGGATCGGGGGTAACGTTCCTACCCAAGTGTTGATACTTGTTGGATCGAGGGACACGTTCCATTCCCATGCTCGTTATGGTTACATTTGCATGTTAGCTTGTATGATAGTACAGTAATTGTCCTGCCATGTTTGCATTAATCACAGTAATTGTTTATAAGCTTTGATTTTCGTGTCTTAAACCTATGACTCTCACCAACCTTTGTGTTGACGTTTTAAGCATCATTTTCAGGTAATCATCTTGAGGATGTTGAAGTTAGGAAGAGTGGCTAGTAAGACCATAGGCTTGCATGCAGAGTCATTCTCCTAGAGATTTTAATTATGTCATTCGAATTGTTTGATACTTGGATGTTTGTTGATTTTGTTTAGACTTTTGGATTATGTTTCCTTGTGGTATGACTTTGCTATCGTAATGCAAGACTCCTTTATCTTATGTTAGATATTGTCATGACACATTGTGTCTCATTTGTTTATCTATTTCATTTAGTTCTCTCTATTGTTGACACCATTGTGTTGTGATGATATCCATGATGTTACGCCTCGTGTTTCCGCCTAGGTGGGGTGTGACACAATTATTCAAGAGATTTAGTATAGGTCCGTAGTCTTGTCTGTTTCTTCTCCAAATGAGCCCAAGTCACGTATATTTCCTCCAAATGCCATCCAAGTGCTAAAAACTTGAAAACAAATGATTAAGCACATAATCTGGGAATATTTGCATGATTTAAAGGGTTAACTAACCCTGAAATAGTGTATAAAATGGCACCTCATCAAATACCCCTACACTTGGGATTTGCTTTTCCTTAAGCAAATGGGCTTTTTAACCTAGACAATAGCAATATTGAGGTCATTTAACCTACTCTCTAAAAGCATTTTATGACACAACATAATAGACCTCGTAATTAAAAGCACGGAAAGCATATACTAGCACCTCACATAAGTGTTTAAGATTCTCTCTTTCACTCGGGTGTATGATAAATAACAACTATGGGAAACAAAAAATTAACACTCATTACCGATCATAGCATATAAATTACCATAGGCTTGGTAAATGGTCAAACCTCCACCGCTAGGCGCAAGCATTATTTATTATTATCAAATAGGTCTTTTTAAAGGGTTGTGGGGGTGTAGGTGTAAGATAACATTAACAGAAACGGAAATGGATGGGATACATTTGGGGAGTGACTTTTGGGTGAATTTGAGGTGAAAGGGTTAGCTAATTATTTATAAGAATACACGTTGGTTGGGTTGCTAAGCCAAAGACTCGGACAAGATATACAAACTCTACAAAACTCAACATCAATCTCTTTCTTTTTCTTTTCTTGACTATATGGTAAAGCTTAAACATAAAGCAAAGGGTCAACCCAACATTTTTTCACTCTTTTTTTATATATACATTTTTTTGTACACTTTTGCCCTGCTATTGCTTAAACATATAATACATCATGGGGGTTTATAGATACACCCCTACACTTGAACTTTTACATACTTGATATTTACAATCTAACTAATGACCCGATTTGAGGTGGATCAACATAACATGGAGCTTATTGAGCTCTATTAGGGGTAATAAATTACTTCTTCCCCAATTCTTACTAAGATGAATACTACCATGAATCCCAATAGTCCTAAAACAATATTTACAAGGATAAGGACTTAGCAACCGTGTACTCAATAATTAACTTTGGGTTAAAACAATAATGTACTAAAAGCGAGTACATACAAGGTAGGCTAAGGTGATTTAGGTGCAACGATTGGTTCAAGGGTGACAATGCTCTTCATTAATAGTCCGGCTTAACCAGAAAATTATGAGAACTGTGAAAAAGGATAGGCTCGGAGGGTTGTACTAGGGGTATCCCGCACTAAAAATGAGTGCATGGCAAGGGTATGAGATAGTTATATAGTCGATGTGACCATAATGATAGTTACTAGGTTTTAAAACAAGGTAATTCCAGTGCCTCTTTTCTAGAAAATCCTAATACGTACTATGCGGTCTCAGGATGCATCACAAAAAGAAGTTCTAAAATTTAATATACTACCGGTACACTCATATAATTTAATACTGATACCAATGCTCCAGAAAAGGCGACAAAGACCATACGTACACATCCGTAATGACGGAAAAAATTATCTTGGGTATCGAAAATAGATACCCGAATTCCTATAGATCTAAATGCGAACCTCACATTTTTTGGGTGGAATTCTGAGGGTTTTTGTGATAGTCATATACATTCCTATCCATGAGACGCTATTAATACTCGGTTTTTGTTGGTATGTGTCATAATTTTTTTTATATTTTGGTCAAAATTACCGTTTATGCTATGTTTTGATACATTACCCATCCTTTTAAGGAACAAGCAAATGGCAAATGAAGGTATAGTTTCTAAGGCTTATTTTTCCCCTACACTTAAGTTGAACATTGTCCCCAATGTTTTATAGAAGTACCCGTATAGACGAATAAAGGGAAAAGAAAACAAGTAAAAGAAACTAGTACTCCCCTGGTCTGCTCAATAATGGAGAAGAAACATGCGATAACATGTAATCAAAGACAAAGACAACTACACCAAGCATAAAATCGACGGTATAGATATATACAATGAGAGTTTAGGGTTTTGACTCTATGAAAGCAGTAAAGATAGGATGAGAGTAATGATGTAATCATAGGTTTATGCAGGTTTATAAAAGAATTACAAATTTTAAATGTTGTGCATACTATTTTTTGAAAATACTTGAAAATTTTTAAATTTTTTTGTACCTGGGCTGACGACGCCGTCAGGATAAATCCTGACGCCGTCTCCAGGCTCTGAGCAAAATTTTCTTTTCGTTTTCTTTGAAAAACTTCATGCACGCGAGTATATAAGTTATTTCCTGTATGAATTACTGCATGATACCTGAGATTAGTCAATACAATCATGACTCGAAACTAACGCGAATTAATCTAAACAATTTCTTTAATATGTTTGAATTGGTTCTTAAAAACCGAATATTTTCCCCTACACTTATTTTGTTGAAAATTACCTTTGATTTCAATTAAGACGAGGTTAAAGACAAAGCAAAGCATGATTACAAAATAATGAATTCAAACATAAAAGAATAAATGATAAAGAATTAAAACACAAGACACTCCTAAATGCTGGAAATTAAAGAATTGGGTTGCCTCCCAACAAGCGCTTGTTTTTGTCTGAGTCACGAGCCTGACTCTACCCTTATTTAACAGATAAAGGGGAGGGTTCCCCTACACTTGAGTTCAAGTACGGGTGATAATAACGGTACACACCATTGCTGTGAGAAGGGGTCACATGTTGAAAAATTGGTTGTTAAATTATATGCTCTAAATGGTGTGTTTCTTTAATCCTAACCTTCTCTACTTCCTTTGGCCAAATGGGTAAATTAAGCCATCTTCCTAGAAAAGAAACTTCCTTAGATTCTAATTTCCAATCATTTTCTATCATCTTCATATTCAAAAAATCAACACCTAGGGATCCACTTTGTCCTAATAAACCTGGTTTAAATCCATAATGTTTCTTAGGGTCATCTAGGCATGGGTGATAGTAGCAATACAAATCTCTAAGGTGGAAAGACGCCACAAGAGATGAAGGTAGTGTATGAATGGTCAAATTATCTAATGCCTTCATCCTAAAACTATCCAGACTATGTGGTTTGATGGGTGGTTTGAGGCCTCTTTCGTTTCCTAGACTTGCATCTAAGGGTAGACAATTAGGTAAGGTTTATGGTTGAGAATCCGGTTTATCAAAAATAGGAACTTTCCTAGAACTAAGAGGAAGGTCATGATTACAAGTATTCAAGCCTAAATCCTTTAGTGGTGTTTCGTCTAGAGGTTTTATCTCAATCGGGATTCTTATAATCTCCTATACTTCTTCTGGGTAAGTCACGAACGGTGTGCATTCCTCAAATGATGGGAGGACTTGTGGGGTACTTTGTGGGTTTGGATTTTCCACCTTATCCCATGATATACCTCTATGCATCTCAACCCAAACATTCTCATTTCTAAACAATCTTTTTGCTTGAACCTTCAAATTTTCTACTTCTTGTTCAGAAATAATGTTTGGTGGGTTGTCCTATTCTTTTTGGCCGTGGGCAAAATTTTCTATGGCTTCCCATGCTTCTTTACCACTTAATTCCCTAAGGTTCCCGTATGCTGTAAAGTCAAGGTCCATTTGGGTATAGTCGTCGACATGATCATAAAAGAATTGAGCAAGGGACCATAAATCGAGGCCATGATGAGGGACTCTTTGGATTAAGTTTTTGAAACGAGTCCATGCATCGTAGATAGATTCATCTTGATGTTGTTGGAACACCAAGGTATAATTTTGGAATGGGAAAGTTGTGTTTCGTGGAGGGTTTTGAAAAGGTGTGGCTGGTAGTCTGTCATACATCATGATGGTGCACGAAAGAGTGATTTACAAACAAAAGGCACAAAGAAAAGATAGACTAAAGAAAGCTAATAAAAATAAAATAAAATCTCACTTGAAAGGATTCAAGCGAGTAGAACTAAGCTAAACTAAGTTCGAAACCTAACTATTCCCCGACAGCGACGCCAAAAACTTGATGTGAGGGTCGTAGAGACTTCTACAAGAAGTTTTACAACTCCCTAAGTAGTGTACCTAATCGTTGTAGTGTAGTATAGGCAAGACTCGGGGGTTGTTATCGTTCTTTAGGGGAATAGGTTGGGAAGGTTCAAACAGAGCTTAACTGAGATCTACGAGATTGAAAGAAGATTATTTTTGTGTTTTTATATTTTATAAAAAGCTGATAAATCAATGGTTTGAGAGGTTGGTTTGTTTAACTAATAATTAAGCTAAATATAATATATACTACTGGTGATAACTTTATGATAAAATGATGTATTTGCTTAATCATGCACTACTCATTAGATTGCTTCTCCTAATCATGTTGCTTTGTCACACTCGTGATGATCTGTGTAAGTATTTTCTAAGTCATGAACGGATTACACGAACCCGCCGTCTATTTAATATTCCGTTAAGGCAACACACAAGTAAGGTAGTATAAAGACTATTACAAGGCCCCTAAGAGTATATTAAATGCAATTGAAATATCTTAAGAGGGATCAACCATATAAGGAGTAAGGTAGTATGAAGACTATTATCGATAGTATCCTTTCTACACTTCTCGCGTTTCCCTAGACGTCTATGCCAATTTAATATCTTATGGCTAGTTTTCTAAAGCCTAACGCGCACATTCATCATAAGAAGCAATAGTAATAGGATCTACAATCTAACTTTCATGCAATCATAAGCAAAATAAAGGAGGGTTTAGCCTAACATGTTATAAAGAAAGCAAGAACATAAATCAATCAAACAAAACATAGACATATTGAATGATTAAAGATAGATAATCTTACTTGATTAAAACATGGATTAAGGTCAGTTACAATAGGGTGTTGAAGCCCTAAAGTCGGCCTAAAAGCTGACAAAATACTTAGGGTTCGGCTCCTAAAAGTTATACAAAGTTACACACTTAAAACCCTAAATTCGGCTTAATATATATAGGGAAATCATCGCGACGGCGTCCAGTGGTAGTCGCGAAGCCGTCACCAGATAGAATATTCTAGGTCTGATTGAAGCCGGTTATGTCCTGATGCCGTCGTCATTTTCCTGATGCCGTCACTAGAAAGATTGCGATAGTGTCGCTTTATGCCTGCGACGCCGTCTCCACGCGCTGTATGCATAATTCTTCAAGAGATTTGGTGTATGTCTGTAGTCTTGTCTGTTTCTTTTCTAAATGAGCCCAAGTAATGTGTATTTCCTCCAAATGTCATCCAAGTGCTAAAAACCTGAAAACAAACGATTAAGCACATAATCTAGGCAGATTTGCATGATTTAAGGGGTTAAATGACCCCGAAATAGTGTATAAAATGACACCTCATCAGGTTTACTGAAAGAAAATATCATGGACTCAATGTTGTACGGAAATCCAGTTCATACATATCAAACGTCTGTTTTCATCCTCAATCCTAACTTTTTAGCCAAAACCCACAAACCAAACTACCTCTAAAGAATGTTTAATTTATTTTTTGATATATAATATATCTTTTAATATTATTTTCTATCTGTTATCTCAAATCCAAATCCTAATCCTAATCATTAACCCATCTACAAACTAAATGGACCCTGAACTCTCTCTCAAATGTTTTCTTCGTCTTTTTTTCATGGATTAATTTCATATTTCCTCCTTTTTCACAATTAACTTCACATATATTCAAATTACAACATTTGAATACATGATGTACCATACTTTTGATGCATGTTTGGGTAAATATAAAATTAATGGTGAAAAGATGAGGAGATCTGAAATTGCCCCTTCTTTCATAGTAGATAAGATTGGAAAAAGAGCAAAAATATAAATCGGTAAATCATGTGCATCTTACACACTCCTCTAAAAAATTGAAATGGTGAAGCCCTAGCCTATTTGGGGGTTTTATTGATCTTTATTTTTCTTTTTCTCCACCGCCAATCCTTTGGCTCCTTCTACAGCGACCCTTCTACACCTTCTTGCTAATAAAAGTGAGTAATTCTTTCTCTTTCACTTCTGGATGTTCAATTTTATTTTTTGTCACATGGTACAACATGAACATAATTAATTATAGTTTTTCCTTTGACTTTTTTTAGTATTTGTAAACAACTTATAATATATAAACAACAAATTAAAGATTTTTTTGACTTTTTTATTATGTGTTTTAATTGCGTGTGCACTTAATCGTATGATGTAGATGGCAAGATCATCATTGACGCACCAAAGAAAACAAAGAATGATGGCTGCTATGACAGGTGCAATAGAAACCTTTAACATACTATTAGTTATGATTCGTTGGTTTAGGTTGGGTTGTTTGATCATTAATCATATGCTCGAATAAAAAGTATAGAATGAACTTTGGTAATAGACATGCCAATATGTGGAGCATGGTGTATCAAAGTGATATTACGAGTGTTGTTAATATTAGAATGAGTAGACGTGCATTTACAATACTTTGTGAATTGCTTGAAACTAGAAGAGGGCTACGGAATAAAAAAACACATGCTAATAGTTGAGCAAGTAGCAATGTTCTTACACATAAATGGAAAAAAAACAGAATAATAGTTAATAGATTCCAAAGGTAGAGTGAAACTATAAGTAGGTATTTCAAATTAGTCTTAGATGCAGTTTGTCGACTACATAAGGACTTCTATAAGATACGTGTGTGAGTGCCAGATAATGAAATGGATGAGAGGTGGAAATGGTTTAAGGTTAATCAAGTTTACTTATATTAAAACTATATAATATGTATATGATATTAACTGTGATTTTTTGGCAGGGTTGCCTTGGAGCATTAAATGGAACATATATTAAAGTGAGGGTTCTAACCGTTGATCGAAAACCTTGTCGGACACGAAAAGGTAAGATTTGTACCAATGTCCTTAGGGTATGCACGAGAAACCTTATTTTTGCTTATGTATTGGCGAGTGGGAGGGTTCAACAACAGATAGTCGAGTGCTTCATGATGCTATTGTTGTTTGATGCATAACTTTATACGTACAGAAATGACTCAAGACCCCTTGCTAGTGAAGTGATAATTGATCACACACAATATGGAAACGAGCATGATGATGTTATTAGCACTGTCGAGATTTCAAATGAATGGAGTGATCAAAGAGATATTCTTGCCAATGCTATGTTTGAAGAGTTTAATATATATATATGAGATAATAGTTCAAACATGTATTTTTTGTGCAGTTCTGGAGTTGCAGCTTTTTGTATAGTTGTGTAGCTGTGGAGTCAAAGTTATGTTGTATCTCTTTGTTATAGTTGTATGTTCTAATTAACTGATGTTGTAATAATCTTCTTCTTTTATTTGCTATGTTCTAATTATAATCTTCAACTTTTATTTGAGAGTCCAGTAGTTGTGATCACTACAACAAAATGAGTGTCATTTGGAGTAAATTTTTAGATACTACTCTAGTATTTGAAGTGAATTATGGATGCATTATAGATGCTACTATCAATGAAAAAAGTGTATAATTTGTGTTTATATTTTTTATTTTTTTGTTATAAAAATATGTAAAATAACAAGAAAATATATAAATAAGAAAATTGATTGAAATTATTAATAATGATTAATTTTCATTTCTATCTTAATTGTAACCAAACAAAAAATTGTTTTCTCTACTAAATTATGGGTCAACTCTCTCTTATTACCAAATAGTAGATTTTTATTGAATTTCTCTAAAAATTAATTTCTATAATTTCTATTTTTGTGCTTCAATTTATTTCTTTGATTTTCCCTGTACCAAACGTGACCTCGTTCTTTCAATGAGTTCATTGAGGCTTCAATAGGACAAATGATTGATGGTTTACATGAAGCAACATCGATCGAGACCACAAGAAGGAACAATCTTTTCCTATCGAGATCCCAACATTCATTCATTGGATCTGGTTACATGGATGGATTCGGTTACTCTTTCAAATTTATTTGAAAAAAGTCTTGGACATGGTTGTTCAAACCACGTCATGGGTTATTTGGCACTATAGAAACAAAGTATGTTTCGACCTTAAACTGCCGCGGAAAGATTGTAATCTCATACTGTAAACTTTTTTCCTGCCTATTTAGCATCTCGTTAGAGTTTAATAAAATCTTTGTTGTTAAAAAATTGAAGTATAGTTCAACTATTTTTTCATGCAATCAATTCATTTATATTTCACGTGCATAATAAAAAAATACTCCTATAGGCAATAGATAAAAGGGAGAATTGCATATATCCTCACTAAAACTTGAATATTTGCATATATACCCAAAATGCAAGTTTTTAATTCATGATGTACAATACATGTTAAGCATGTTTTGGGTATATATGCAAACATGCAAGTTTTAGTGGGGATATTTGCAATTGCCCCTAGATAAAAGATCTTTTTGAACAACATATCAATGAAGGCAATTCAGTTTTAAGATTTATTCTAGGTACTATTTAGCGCTTTTCACAACATGCACCATCTAACCTTTAGATCACATTCATAAATTGTACAAAACTGTAAAAGCATCTATATAAATAGCAGGTTATTAAATTGCTCATGATAAGTTAGCTACAACACTCTCTATTCTTTCTTTAAGAATAGACAAACACTTTATGGTCATCCTGACTTCGATCATACCTTGTGGTTCTTATCGAACGTGGGAAACCAAAAGAGCGACTATCCCCACCCTTGAATATGTATCATACGTATACATGGCGCCATCAGTGCTATACAAAACATAATAGCCATAATTTTATTTTTCAAACTCACCGAAAAACCCAAAAACATTCATTGTTTTATTTTCCCAACATTAGAGAATTTTGTTTTTTAACTTTCCCTCACCAAAAATCCTTATTCCACCAAAAACTTATTTTCTTGACATCTGGATTGTCTAGAACGTAATTTCCTTGAAAATGAAAGGGGCATTATAATGGAGTTAAGCATTAGTTCAATATTGGATCTTAGAGCAATGTATCGCTTCATCTGAGATGCCCACTATATGTAACAACCCTTCTAGAGCATAGGTGGATGGGTGTCGGAACCCCGGAGCGACAATGTCATTGTTGGAAGAAGATATGATGAGTAATTAAGTGTGAATATTGGAATGGATTTGTCTAATGATAATGGTAATGTGTTTTTGGTTATCCGTAAATGATTTCGTTGTTGTTATGAAAGAGATCGGTTGTTTGTTAATAGTTATCGGTTGCTTGTTCTTCAAAGTACTCGGATGTACTTAATAAAGTTCTCGGTTGTATGTTGTGAAATTTCTCAGTTATGTGTTGATGAAAGTTCTCGGTTGTATGTCATTCAAGATCTACACCATCGTCATCGCCCGTCTGGTATCTCCTACCCGAGATAGTGTTTTTGTATGACGCCGTTTGGAAGTATGTTTCAAGATTTCCCATGTTCTAAAGTGGACAAACGCATGGCCATAGATTTCTTGAAATTTTTGTAAACGACGAGTTTTCCACTTGGATCCGTTTCCACCACTAAGACGTTCTTGTTTAGAGATAACATCGGCCTACTTGTGACAATCACGTGTCAAAGTCGTTTATTTTCCCGTGATCATATGTTTGTTGCGTTCGAAGGATGCATAGTGATGTATTCACTTACAATTTGTTGCATAAATGTACCCGAAGTAAGATTGACGCCAAGGCTTGGGTCGTTGGATAATTCTGTAAAATTTTCCGCCAATAGTTTTTCTTCATCTTCAGTCCAAGTCATAATGACGATATCGATTTATTTCGAGATGGAGAAGGCTCAGGTTCATGTGATGGTGAGTTTGTTGTTGTTATTATTGTTGTTGTTGCTGTTGCTTGTGTTATTTGGCCATACATTGGGTATTCTTGTTGAATTCGGAGTAAAGGTATTTGGTTAGAAGTTTCTTGGTTTATTTGGTAAGGTGATTATGGGAATGGATGTAGGAAACCTGGTTGTGAGAAATATGGTTGTTAGGAAGCAAAGTGTGTAAAACCTTTAAATGGTGTATGTTGTGACAAAGTAGAGACGGATGATGGTGTAGCGGGCGACGGGGAGCTCGCATTTCCGAATGAAGAAGGTGGTGGGAATGCAATGTTTATGAGCCATTTATTGGATTGGTTATTCATTTTGGTTGAATGTGATTGAAAGTGTATGTGAAAATGTATAAGATGAGTGAAAATGTATAAGATGAGTGAAAATGTGACTGTGTTTGGTTATTTGTGATAAAAGTGAGTATTTATTGGATAAAAAGTGTCTTAAATTTTTGGTTGTTGCTTTCTAGTCGTTGGAATAAAAAATTCCAAAACGAGTGTTATGGCCACAACAATGTGCCTATAACACACCATGCGATGCATCTATATCGGCAGGCACGCAAGTGTTCCTATAACAAGCTGCACACAGGCACACAACTTTGTAAACAACCACAAGATGTATATAACACAAAAAGACAAAAGTTATACAACTAAGATATAAAAGACACAAAACAAAACAAAAAGTCAAATAAAAACTATACAATTAAAATAAAACTATGGCAAAAGATTATACAACTAAGATATAAAACGAACATAAAGTTAACAAAAGGTTATTCAACTAAGATATAAAACACACAAAAAAGAAACAAAAAGTTAACAATATGTTATACAACTAAGATATAAGAGACACAATAAAAAAGAAAAAGTAGAGAAAGTATACAAATTACTTAGTTACATAAGAAAGATTATTTAAGGTTGCCTCTAATAGATCGGTCATCGATGTAGTCGACCACCAAAACGAATCGGTCGCCCTAATGTGGGGGCTGGGTCGTGTGTCGGTCGAGCTACATGAAACAAGGAAGGTGGTCGTGGGAACAATTGACTCACATTTATTTGGAAGAAAATAGCCCATTGGCTATTTAAATAAAAAAATATTTTTAAAATTATAAACTTTTTTATCCTATAAATACCATATTACTTCTTTATTTTTACACTCTTTCAAACATATTCTCTCTATATACTTTTACACATATCATCTACAAAATGTTTTACGATCTTTTTTTTATTCCTCCTCGGACGATGAAGATGAAGTTAATAGTGAGCTTACGTTTTTTACGGAGGCCTGTAGTGCGGCGATTGAAGCCTCTAAACCAAAAAGGACATGAAACCAAGTAGAAAGAGATCGTTACGGTGCTCATGATAGTTTAGTGGCGGCTTACTTTTCCGCACATCCATGATATGACGAAGCAACATTTCGTACGCGGTTTTGGATGAGCCGAAGGCTATTCACACGCATTGTTCAAGAAATAACTGATCATTACCCTTATTTTCAAGTACGTCCTTATTGTTCGGGAAGAATTGGCAATTTCACATTGGGGAAGTGTACTTCCGCAATTCGTCAAATGACGTACGACACCGTTCCTGATGCTCTTGACGAATATATGCAAATGGTGCGACAACTGCCCATGGCAATCTCGTACATTTCTGCAATGCTGTAATGGAGTTATATAGACGTGAGTATTTGCGGCGGCCGACATATACTATCATGGAAAAACTATATGCTCATCACGAACAAAATCATGGGTTTCATGGGATGATAGGAAGCATTAGTGGTGAGCAAAATGGACCGCGAACCGGACCGGCCCGAACCGGACCGAACCTATTTCGGTCCGGTCCTCGGTCCATCCTTTTCCTTATTTTCAGTCCTCGGGCCGGTCGGTTCGATCCGGTCCGGTTCAGTCTTACGAAAAACTGGCAATTATGCCTTGTTGGATCGGACCAGACCGAAGACCGAGCTGGACCGGATCATTTCGGTCCGGTGTTTTGGACAAAATCGGTTTCGGTCCGGTCTGATTTTGGTCAGTCTGGTCTGGTTTTCGCATAGTGAGCACCCCTAAGAAGCATTAACTGTACGGATTGTCCGTGGAAGAATTGCCCTCATGCATTTAAAGCTTAATTTTGTACGAATGATCACGGAGCAGATCTTTTCATTTTATTGGAAGCGATTACCTCCCAAGACTTATGGATTTGGCATGCATTCTTTGGTGTCTCTGGGATGAACAACGATGTGAATGTTTGACGGTGATCCGCTATTTTCAATAATCTCAAAACATGGAAAGCACCGGATGTTCCATTTGTGGCTAACGACGTAACTTATAAAAGTGGATATTATCTTACTAACGGGATATATCCGGAATGGTCCATTCTTATAAAGTCTATTTCAAATCCGGGGTCGAATGATCACAAACGAATAATGTATAAGATAGTGCACGAAGCAGCACGGAAAGATGTGGAACGAGCTTTTGGTATTTTAAAGACGAAGTGGAAGATAATTAAAAAACCGGCTCGAGGGATGATGACAAGTAAAATAAAAGATATAATGTACACATGCGTCATATTACATAATATGATTATTAAAGACCAAAAGCAGGCGATATGTCCTAGATTTTATCCAGAGGAGCAACATCGTGATGATGATCTCGTAAAAACGCATGAAAAAATGGTACAAGTTATCTGAGAGCTACACAATAAAACTACTCACCTAAGCCTAAAAGTCGATTTAGTGGAACACATTTGGCATCAATCGAATCAATACTAATTAGTTATTTTTATTTACAGTTTTATTGTAATGTTTTTATTTTATTTGAATAGTTATATATTGTTTTTATTATTAGTGAGTTTTAATTTTGTTGTTAATTAAAAAATAGATGTTGGTCGCCTTACTGTGGCTAAAAGGTCACTTGTAGGTAGCCGAAAAGAGAAAACTGACATGGCAAGAAAAATGTAGGTCGTCTGATGGCCTTATTGGAGTCTGGAGGTAGCCTAAGTATATCTTGTCATAACAAAGATTATATAAAACGGAAAGTTTCAAAATAAGCTATAAGAAATGAGCTTATGAAATATAAACCAAAAACCACATAAGCCATAAGCACTCTGTATAAACCTAAACAAACACCCCCAAAATATATAAAAGACAAAAGAAAACATAAAGTTAACAAAAAGTCATACAACAGATATAAAAGAAAAAAACCAAATAATTAACAAAAATTTGTACAAGTAAATAAGTAAGGTACAAGTGAAAAAAAATAACAAAAAGTTATACAAGTAAGAGCGCTAGGTATCATGACTCAATAACATCGTCACATCATCGCCACAACAGCTTTAACTCAATAACATTAACACAAAAAAACCCTGCAATCATAACACCATATTAACATCACTTTTGGGACCCACCCTTTTTTTATTTTCTTTTTATTTAATCATATAAACACACACAAACCCAAGTTAGTTTGCAAGTTGGTGGGTAAACTTGGCCATCAACACCGGCCTTAACTTGGAAGGGTGGTGTCATAACTGGGAAATAACACGGGTCACGTCATCATAACACCCCCTTCCAAGTTATTTTACCCAAGCCTCTAAGTATAAGAGACATAACAAAAAGAAAAAAATGACAAAGTATACATATTACTCGATTTATCAAAGAGGCTTCAATTAAATATCAAAGTCCCCTTTAATTAAATATCAACACCGGCCTTAACTTGGAAGGGTGATGTCATAACTTGGAAATAACAAGGTCACGTCATCATAAAACCCCTTTCCAAGTTATGATAAGTATAAGAGACACAACAAAAACACCGGCCTTAACTTGGAAGGGTGATGTCATAACTTGGAAATAACAAAGTCACGTCATCATAAAACCCCTTTCTAAGTTATGGTAAGTACACAACAAAAAGAAAAAAATGACAAAGTATACATATTACTCGATTTATAAGAGACTTTAATTAAATATCAAAGTCCCCTTCATGCAACGAGTGACATAATACATCAAAGCCAACTTGAACCTCTAGTACATGCTCACTTCATAAGGTAACTATTTTCTTTTCAATGAACGATGTGGGATTAAACCCAACTCTTTGTTCTAATAAAAAGTGATGCAAGTTATATCCTAGTATTCTACAACCGTTGTTGTAAAACTGAACACAACCAAATTTACTAAAGATTATGTATCACATGAAGATAACATATAATCCTAGTTCATAGAATAACATGGAAGTTAATCTCATTCATATTTGTTAAAGTTATATGTAAAATATTGTATTTGTTTTCAATAACAACATATAATTCGACAGTTTAAGTTCTTTCTTGGATTATGGTTCATATGAATTTTTTTTGGTAAAGGCGATCAAAATAAATTTGATAGTATAGAACTAAGAAGATATAAAAGACACAAAAGAAAACGTAAATTCAAAAAAAAGTTATACAACTAAAGATATATAACTATATATAAGAAGTGGGAAAGAAAAAACTTGACAAAGTATACAAATTGCTCAGATGCACCAGATGCCTTTAATTAAATATCAAAGTCCACTTGATGCAAGTGAGGAATGTAATACATTAAAGCCAACTTGAACATCTACTACGTACCTCAGTTCAGTATATAACGTAACTATTTTCATTTCAATTAACGATGTGGGATGAAACCCAACAACTCTTTGTTTTAGTAAAAAGTGATACAAGTTTATATCCTACGACCATTGTTGTAAAACAGAATTCAACCAAATTTACTAAAGATTATGTATAACATCAAGATAACATATAATCTTAGTCCATAGAATGACGTAGAAGACAATGTCATTCATGGTTGTTAGCTATATGTAATATTTGTATTCGTTATCAGTAGCAACATATAATTCATTCATATATGTTAGTTATATGTAAAATTGCATGTAAAATTGCATCTGTTTTAAATAGCAACATATAGTTCGACATTTTAAGTTCTTCTTTCTACGATTGTTACTATCTAAGCCGGTAACATAGATGTCCATATTTTGTAAGTGCCGTTTTGCTTTGAAATATATTTAGATACCCGAAACGTAAAATACACGATATGTAAAATAGCAATAACAAAAGACTGATTGAGATATTATAAAAAACTGAATGCCACCAAATTTATGATCCATTTGTCAAATTTTCTGTTACCAACTTGACCAAATCTTTTCTTCTTTTGTTATTATGATGTATGTTTGTGTTTAACTGTTTAAACGAGGTATGTTTGTTTAGTTAATTCGGTTGTACTGCTACAGCTCTTTGATAGTTGATTTGATACAGAAAGTGACTGCCTTATATAGAGTTGAAGTGATGATGGTTTATATAATCACCATTGCATCTAGTATAATGATGAAACTAGGAATTGAAGTTGTTAGGGAATAGTTGCCTCAAAAAGACAAAAACACTTATCCGAGGTTATATGTCACCTTTTCAAAACATTAAGGGGGTGTTTGGGGCTGCGTTTTGACATAGATTATCTCATTATCACAGTTTAAAAACGTGAATAATCTATTTTTAGTGTTTGGCAAGAACTTTGTTAGAATCAATTATCTGCGTTTGAGATAGCCCAAAACGTAGTTATCAAAAAGCAGCTTTCCCCTTGCTGCCACAAAACGCAGATCTACACTTTTGTAACATTTACCAAAATACCCAACATTACCTTATCTTTTATCTTACCTTAGGATTTTATAGTTACGGGTTAACAATGGAGGCATATGGCTAACGGGTTAACAATAGTTACGGGTTAACAATGGAGGCATATGGCTTACGGGTTAACATTGTTAGCCATACGCCCTACTAGGCCAGACTATGAGTATGAGTGGGTTGATCTCAAGAGTTTACAAACTGCCTTGATTTCTTTTCGTCTTTTAATGAGTTCATTGAGGTTTCTTCAATGAGACAAAAGATTTATATCGTTTACATGAAGCAACATCCATCGAGACCACAAGAAGGAACAATCATTTCCTATCGAGATCCAAACATTCATTCATTGGATCTTGTTAAGTGGGTGGATATTGTTGGATTATGACCATATATGATTAATATATGTCCGGAAATTTTCCTGAGCCTAAGGGGACGCACACGTTTATATGTTAAATGACGAGTAAATATATTAATGTAATATATTAAATGTATAACGAACGATCGTTAAAAGTTAACGGGTATTAAATAATTAGTTATACGTTTAAAGGTTAAACGTGAGGGACTAATTATAAGTAAATCAAAGATTGAAGGGTGCAGTTTACACCACCTTCTCCTTGTCGGCTAAAAGGTCTAATCTCACAAGGATTAGGAACCTTTATCTATAAATATTGGTATAGTTTTTTCATTGATATAATACAAAACTTGAAAAAACCTAAGAAAGAGTATTGACTCTTTTCTTTTCCTTTTAGTCGACAAATTAAAAGGTGTTTCGTGGGTTTTTGGTTTACTACCACCGATCGACAACACCAACAAACACTTTTAGTTTTGTTTGGTTATTCGATTATCGCTTTTGGTGATTTCTTGTTCGTAAGTTGATAGATTCAAGAGACGAATAAAGATCGTTTGTTATACACTACTAGTACTAGCATACCTCGTCGTTTGCTAAGAACGTATAGTGTGTGGAAGCTTAGAGGAATCATACTTTGATTCTTGGTGGTTTCGCGTGGTATTATACACACGCGTATATAGAAGACGGTGTTTACGGTTACCTTTAAACGGTGTATCGTTTCGTGCTAAAAGGTACATGTTTTCTATCTTGTTAATTATTGTGTTCTACACGTGATCATTTATTCCGCTGCGTACTCGTGTTAATTAATTGTTAATTAGGTTATAAAACCCAACAGTGGCATCACGAGCCATCGTGTAGAATCTTTAATTACAAGAAATTAAGTTGGACAAAATTAGAGTTTCATAATTAATTTTAATGCCCCGTTGGGCGTTTTTTGTTAAAAAGATTTGATCTTGAAGGTTAATAAAATTAATTAGACGAGATTTAGGTTGTATGCAATTTTATATAAAACTTGATATATTAATTGTTAATTGTTTTAAGTTTTTGTTAATTGTTAATAAGGATCCATGATAAAATCATGCAAATTTATCATGGATTGATATTAGATATTATAATCTTGTTAATTGTTAAAAAGATTTGTTTTAAATATGATTAAAATACACATAATTTTAAATATTTTCTTAACTGGTAAGATCCTTGATTCATGAATTCGGGAAGACCCTTATTAGTGAATCAATGGGGCCTAAAAATAGTTAAAAAGTTTTATGTGCTATGTGGTATTTATTTATATAAGGCTTACGCAATCGATTGTTTCGATGTATGTGGCCGGAGTTTATAGGACGAAGGAGCCTTATATGAATAAATGCATGTTTTATTATTAGATAATTAGGATCATATTTAATGTTTGCATGCCTTAATTGTTAAGTGTGTTTAAATAAATGTTATTTAGTTTAGTTGATGTTTATTATATTCGGTTACTCTTTCAAATTTTATTGAAAAAAGTCTTTAACGGGGTTGTTCAAACCACGTCGTGGGTTATTTGGCGCTATAGAAACGAGGTATGTTTCGACCTTAAACTGCCGTGGAAAGATTCGCTTGGAGATGAAGCTGAAACTCTTTCGTTCTCATAGATAGTCAATAATAGCCTCTTTAGCATCTCGTTAGAGCTTTATAAAATCTTTGTCGTTAAAAAAAAATTTGAAGTATAGTTCAACGATTTTTTCATGCAATCAATTCATTTATAATTCACGTGCATAATCAAAATAATACTCCAATAGGCAACAGATAAAAGATATTTTTGAGCAACATATCAATGATGGCAATTAAGTTTTAAAGCTATATTGTAGGTAGTATTTGGTGCTTTGTAATAGTTCTAAGACATTCACTGAGAGAAAATTATCAACATTTTTAAACTTACGTCTAAAACAGCTTTAAATGTATAAGACATTAGTCTTGTATCAATTTGGGTTATGCATGGATTTTTAGCCGACTTATAGCTAAATTTGTTCTTTTTTTATGCGTATATTCATATTAAGCTACAAAATTTCAAATCATGTTCTAAATTTCTCGTTTTTACACATAGGATCAAAAGCTGAAAATAACAAAGTAAGTGGTGATGATGATGAAGTTGCATCGGATATGCTTCTTGTTGGAATATCGACCAACAATCCTTGAATACTAGACTGCGGAATACCACGAAACGAATGAAGGAAAAACACACAGCATGTACTACTTTATCTTGACTGAAAGAAAACCCACACAAGAGAGTCCCAAACGATTACGTTGTATTAAACGTTTGTAATGAAAAGTATGATGTACAAAGACCCCTCCCCCCTCACCTCCTTGTTGTAGAGGTGAGAGAGAGAAAACCAACCCTAAATAGAGTTTAAACCGGCTGCCACAAAGAAGAAACCGGTCACGAATGCTTGTACTAGTTATCGTTTGACAAGTTGCAATGCATGGACCGACATTCCTTATTTGATTACAACTTGAACTAAAGGTTCTCTAAACACCCCTATACAGACTAAAGTGCATACTAACATAAACACTTCTAAACAAACTGCATGCTAGCATTTAATTAAGGACTTATTGGGGTTTATTATCGTGCAATAATGCAGACTCTGACTTTGGTTATACAAGATTTTTCAGTTTTTGTGATGAAACTTGGCAATTTGAGCAAGGCTATCTAATGTTATATAGCTAAATGCATGATATATGGGATTTTGGTTGTCTAGGCTTATTGTTTCGTTTTTCAGTTTGATAAATCATGAGGTATATACAACCTCTTTATCCGAAGTGCTAGTACGTAGTGCTTATCTACTATATTTTCTTCGATCTGTTGTTGAATTTGATAAATCTTGAGCCATGTACAACTCTTTACCATCAATAATGATCAGAACCACGAGCCCATTGAACTGAACCACGACCTAATCACACGAACAACAACCCTGTCTAAGCAACATTATCGGCATATAGGTCTGGTACTAAAGCCTATATATGTTACCAGTAGTAATTTAAAAACTAATAATGTAGCCATTTACGAAATAAATATATCACAGTTCAAGAGTCAATAACTAAGCCTTACGGTCAATGTGTTGAACTAATTATAATTTAAAACGAAACTAATAGAAGATTTTCATATCATCTCATGCTACAAAACTTGTAGTCAAAGTTGTAGCTTATGTTTCCAATACATGAACATTTTCCCTTAAAATTTGCCAACTACTGAGCTTTTTTCCTGTACAAGTTACAATTAAAAAACCTGAACATAGATCTCCATATGTTATAACTTATAACTACCGTTTTTCTTCTTTAATTTTTTTTTAAACATGAGTGTCTCACACATAAAAGTGTTAGACCAAACGTTAATTTCCACTAGGTAGCCACTATAAAGGGGTGTTTCTTTTCTTTTTAGCGGGGAAGAAATATGGACTCATACCCTTAATGCATCTTAATTGAGGGAAGCATTAAAGCACTTAACTGGGGGAAGAAATGTGGTCCCAAATAAGTGGCTAATTAAGAGGTTTATATCAAACCACTTAGTTAGGAACTTTATAAATATGTATATATTTACCGATGCTCACTATATATTAGCAACTGAATACTTAAAAGTGACCTAATGTTCATCAAATGTGTCGACCTTGACCTCAGCTCACTAGAAAGTACTAGTAATAGTCTAGTCGTGGAAACAGTTAAGTCGAGCAATAAGTTCTTATTCATTTAAGTTATAATTTTTTCTTAGTTACTTAAGTTATAATTAAGTACTTTTAAAATTGCTGTTTGAATTTGCTTATTTTGTATAAAATGCAAAAATACTCATAAAATGGTCATTTGTTAACAATTTCCAATCAAAATTTATTCATGAAAGTTTAAAAAAGACAAATTTTAGTTTGAGCCAAAATAAACACTTTGAATTGAGTAGTTCTCTACATGCTTATTAAAATCTTCTTATTTTACTTCAAAATAAGCATATAAGCAAAAGGAGTTTTGATAACACATAACTGCTTTCACTTAAAAATAAGCAGAAAAAACAAAACAATCACAAACACCGTCGATGTCAATATTAGTAGCGTTTAAGAAAATTACAAACGTTGGTTGCTTGTTGTCAAACAAATACTACATATAGAACGTTAAGCGCTAGTTGCTTCAAATGCTAATAGACCCTTGGTGCCAAGATAACAATTATACCATGGCCAAAAACTAGTGACTGATTAGAACATTGATGTAGTGTGTTAAACAGGATAACTAATTGGATCTGTTGATTCTACGAATACCCAGAAACAATTCTTCTAATTATCGTTGATTCGAGAGGAATACCGATAGTTAGGCAAATTCTTGACAAAACTGCCAAAAATGAACTTTTCATATATTTTGGAACTGAATAGCCAGATGCTTAGTACAATACTTAAATAGGGAAATGAAACTGAAACGGGCCCTAAAAGACAAACGGGCCGAAAGTTATGCCAAAAACAAAAGTTTCAAATTCTTAAAAAAACACGAAAATGTAAATAACTCCTAAAATATGATGATTCAAGGCTCGAAACTCCCGTAACCCAACTACTTTAGGTTACCACGGCGATCTCCTCGTTCCAAGCTTCGAAACGGCTGGTCTTGGGCCTGAAACGGATCATCTGAGCCCAAGTTATGACCTTTTAAAAAAGGGCCTTTCTTCACACGATCTTGGGCTTCCAGAAATAAAATAGCCCGTTCTTCAATACTTGGGCCTGCATCAAACATACTTATAGTTGCAGGTCAATCAAGTAGCTAGTACAATAACTATAGCTTATACTTCTCAATCACATTCATAAATGACTTTGTTAGGAATTGAAGCAGAGCTCAACCATTTCTTCATGCAATCAAATTCATATATTTCACGTGCATAATAAAAAGAATAATAGAAAAAAAAGATATTTTTGAGCAACATATCAATAATGGCAATTCAAAACTTTATTGTAGTTGCTCTTTGGCTCTTTGCTATAGCTAAATTTATGTCTAGACTTTTGTTTAAAGGTACATGGCATTATTCGATCTTTTATATATTTTGTAATGTAAGGTTTTTCTAGCCGAAATTTTGTGCGTGCATGCATATGTATTCTTTCTTAAAATGAATTATATAGTTACGGCTATATCTGTTTTTTTGGGGGGTTTATTTTCTTAATAAGTTAAGTTCTTAGTATTCATCGAACCCTAATTGGCAATGTTTTGAAACCCGGTTCGACCCGGCCGGGTCAACCGGTTGGACCGGTTCCGATCGAAAAAATGGGTCAAATTAAACCGGGTTTCATATTTTCGAAACCCGGTTAGACCCGCCGGGTTTAAGGTGACCCGGGTCAACCCGGTTCTTGAGACCCGGCCGGGTTCTGGTTTTTTCATGTTTTTAGAAAAATAAATCAAGTTTTTTATATAAATTTGCAACGTAATTTTATTTGTTACATGTTATATTTGTTAGTAAATCGTTTTTAGGCTCAATATAAAGTATATGCATGATTTATATATGTAACAATATTATTCAAATGACCTCATAAAACCAATGAGGTGAGAACCTGTTTATATAGGGATAATACAACAATGTTTACAAATATCACTCCTATGATTAAGGAGATTGATTTAACTAAATGCCTATGATTAAGGAAAATAAATAAATACAATAAATGTTGTAGTTATCCGTTAATATCCCCCTTCAATCGAAATGGTAGCGGTCCAAGACGTACCATGGTACGAAAGGTTTCAAACTGAGATCGCGGAAGACTTTTGGTGAAAATATCTGCCACCTGAAGATTGGTTGGAACAAACTTCGTATACAGTTTGCCAGAGTGTACAAGTTCACGAATAAAATGATAGTCGAGATCAATGTGTTTTGCACGCTTATGAGATACCGGATTCTGAGTCATGAACAAGGCACTCTTATTGTCACACAGGAGAGTGGGCCGATCAGGAGGTAATGCATGTAATTCCTGTAGAAGATGAGTGATCCATACAATCTCGGCAGCGGTATTGGCCATAGCCCGATATTCAGATTCACAACTAGAGCGGGAGACAGTTGGTTGCTTTTTGGCACTCCAAGACACAAGATTACCGCCTAGATAGATCGAATAGCCATAGGTAGAGCGACGCGTGTCCAGGCAACGAGCCCAATCGGCATCAGAATACCCGATGATCGTGTTTGTGTGAGGCCTACTGAAAGTGAGACCAAATGAGATGGTGCCTTTGACATACCGAAGAATTCTTTTGACGGACTGAAAATGCGCAATAGTTGGGGCATGTAGGAATTGTGAAACTTGATTAACAGCGTAGGATAAATCAGGTCTTGTGATCGTTAAATATTGAAGAGCCCCAACTAATGAGCGGTAAAGAGTTGAATCTGAATAAGGTATACCATCAGCAGTAAATGAGACATGAGTAGCAAGAGGTGTGCTAACTGGCTTGGAATCATAAAGATCGGCTCGTTTGAGTATGTCACGAGCATACTTGGATTGGGTGAGAAACAAACCATTGTCCGTGTAAGCGACTTCGAGTCCCAAAAAATAGTTAAGAGCGCCAAGGTCTTTGATGGCAAATTCATGATTAAGACGGGAAGTAAATGTGGCAATGACAGATTCATCATTTCCTGTAAGAATAAGATCATCAACATAGACGAGTAAGTACATGATGCAAGTATCACTAGTGAACACGAAGAGAGACGTGTCTGCCCGACTGCATGTAAAGCCATAAGAAAGAAGAAAAGTGCTCAACCGTTGAAACCAAGCCCGAGGTGCTTGTTTTAATCCATAAAGTGCCTTGGATAATTTGCAAACATGATTTGGATATTGATGATTAAGGAAGCCAGGAGGTTGTTCCATAAAAACTGTCTCATTTAAGTGACCGTTTAAAAACGCATTTTTGACATCAAGTTGGTGCAACTTCCATTTATGCAATACGGCAAGAGATATCACAATGCGAACGGTGGATGCTTTAACAACGGGACTGAACGTGTGATAGTAGTCGAGTCCCGGAATTTGACTGCAACCTTGGGCGACTAAACGGGCTTTGTATCGTTCAATTGTTCCATCCGAATTATATTTGATACGGTAAACCCATTTGGAACCAATAATATTTGCGGAACCAGGACGTGGGACTAAGACCCATGTTTGATTTTGTTGTAAGGCTTGAAACTCCTCATTCATGGCTTCCATCCATTTAGGATCCTTTGCGGCTGTTTTGAATCCACGAGGTTCGGTAGTGGATAATAAAGCAACATGGAGAGGATGAGTAGTAAGTGAAGCAAGATCAGCATGATGTTTGTGCTTGAAAATACCTGCCTTTGAACGTGTTGTCATCGGGTGAGAAGAAGTAGAAGATCCTGTAGTCGGCTGATCAGGAGCAATGTGAGTGGCTAATGGATGATTTTCTGGATCAGAAACGTGAACCAGATCTGAATCATTGGCTGGGATGTGTACCTGATCTGAATGATGGACTGAAATTGTATCTTGGACACCAAGAGAATGTTGGGATGTAATGGGGTTAGGTGTGTGGACCTGAGCAGCCTGATTTGGATCAGATGACCTGCATAATGAACATGGTGTTGGGCCCGAGGTTGGTTGGGTTTTGGGCGTTGCATTTTGCTTCAAGGCAGGAGAGCTTGGTGATTGGGGAACATCTGGAAGAAAGGTAGTGAGCTCCAAGGTGCTAATGTTAGGATTACATGATGAACCAATGAATGGAAAAACCGTTTCATTGAAGCGAGCATGACGAGTAACAAAAACACGGGAAGTAGTTGGATCGAGACATCGATACCCTTTGTGTTGCAGGCTATACCCAATGAAAATACACGGAATGCTTCTTGGTTCAAGTTTGTGTTGGGAATAGTCACGCAAATAAGGAAAGACTTGGCAACCATAGGTGCGAAAATTATCATATTGAGGATGCTGATTAAATAGCAGCTCAAAGGGAGACTTGTTCTTCAATAAAGGTGTGGGCAATCTATTTATAATAAATGTTGCCGTAGTAAATGCATCCACCCAATAGCTAGCCGGAACATGAGCATTAAATAGCATAGCAAGACCGGTTTCTACAATATGTCGATGCTTTCTTTCTGCTCGACCATTTTGTTGTGGTGTGTACGGACATGAAAACCGATGAAACGTGCCATTGTCTTCAAAGATTTTGCGAACAATTTGGTTTACAAATTCGGTGCCACCATCACTTTGAAAGGTTTTGATTTTTCGTGAGCATTGGGTTTGAACCAGATTTATAAACACGGGGAGAACCGAATAAAACCCTGTTTTTGTTTTGAGAGGATAAAGCCACGTAAACCTGGAATAATCGTCAATAAAAGCAACATAATATCGATATCCATCTTTCGAACAAATAGGAGCCGGTCCCCATAGATCACAATGAATCAAGTCTAAAGGATGAGAAGAACGTTTAGCATTAATAGTAAAAGGTAATCGTTGTCCTTTAGCAAGTTGGCATGGTGTGCAAAGAATAGGTTTTGGTAACAATGACGTAATAGATAAAACACCCAACTTATTCAAAGTAGAAATTACATCAAATGAAACGTGGCCTAAGCGAGCATGCCATAACTCATAAGAGGCTGGTTTTATAACTTTAGCCGTAGCAATGAAAGCAGTAGGTTCATCTTTGAGCACATAAAGTCCATGTTCACAGCGACCTCTAGCGAGAACCCGTTTTGTTTTCCGATCATGAATATAAAAAAATGGTTGAGAAAATAAAACATCAACGGGATGGTCAGTTGTTAGCTTACTCACAGAAAGCAATTTCTTGTTAAGTTTAGGAATAACAAGAACATTTCTTAAAGGAATATCATGTGAAACAGTTGTTGAGCCCGTATGAGTAATTGGAAGCGTCTTACCATTTCCAAACATGACTTTAGCATTACCTGGATAAGGAGATGAATGGTGGAGAGAGTCACAAGCAGGAGTCATGTGATCCGTAGCTCCCGAGTCAACATGCCAATTGGGAGTATTGGTGTTAACATGGCATTGCGCATGGAAAGCTTTTGCTAAAGATTCATCCGAAGAAGGCGAGGCTTGAGTAGCATAAGTATAAAGACTTGGACACGTAGTGGCATAATGGCCATTTGTTAGACATAACTGACAATGAGGTGGTCTGCGATTGTGACCACGTCCCCTGCCACGGGAATGATTGCCACGATTAGAACGACCGCCACCTTGTGCAGAATCGGTGTTGGTCGTTTCAACATGAAAAACAGCCGGTGGTGTAGGAGTACCATGTAGTGACTGTAGGAACAATTCATGACTTTCTGCTTGTGTAACCAAATCACGAAACATAGGAGCGGGTTTTGTGGCCCGAATAGCAGTAGAAAAAGTTTCGTAGGAGGGTCCCAAACCACAAAGAAACCAGTGTAATTTATCAATTTCAACAACGGGGTGACCGATTGCAGACAACTGGTTACAAAGTGCTTTGAATCGACGACAATAATCAGAAACTGAAGATGTACCTTTTTTAAGTTGTCGGAGAGAATCGCGCAATAAGTGAATCCGTTCAACAGACGCATTGCTATACGCAGCTTCAAGAGATAGCCATATTTGGTGAGCAGTAGTGAGACCAAGAACCTCAGCCGCCGCTTCTTCGGTTAGAGACGATTGAAGAAGAATGACGGCTCTTTGATCGTCTTCAGTCCATGTAAGTAGATCAGGATTAGGATTAGCTTTACCTTCAATAGTAACTTTGGGTGACGGTGAGATAGAGGTACCATTGATGTGCCCTATCAATTTCTGATAGGTGAAGATAGGTATCATATGATTTCGCCATAGAAGATAATTGGTTGAAGAAAGCTTAATTGTTATCATATGTAACAGGGTATTCATGGAAAATAGGCTATCATGAAAAGAAGAAGATGCTGCCATGGTGAGATCCCAGAAAATATTTGTGGGAGAAATACGGTAAAGAGGGGGAGGGTTTAGCTGGCTGATACCATGTAAGAATATTATTCAAATGACCTCATAAAACCAATGAGGTGAGAACCTGTTTATATAGGGATAATACAACAATGTTTACAAATATCACTCCTATGATTAAGGAGATTGATTTAACTAAATGCCTATGATTAAGGAAAACAAATAAATACAATAAATGTTGTAGTTATCCGTTAATAATATATATATACATTTTTTTAATAATTGCAAATATATATTATTTTTTTTAAACCGGGTTGACCCGGCGGTCGAACCGGTAACCCGGTGACTCGACCGGGTCGATTAGAAACCCGGTTTTCAAAACATTGCTAATTGGTATATATGTTTCTATTCTCAACTTTTTGGTTTTCTTTCAATTCAACAAGGGCCATTATGATATTTGTTGTAGGGCTTTTGGGTTGGGATGATGATGGTCCCAAATGGTGGAAAGAGTCACATGGAAGACAGGTTGGTACGGAGAGTGATGGTTTGGCTTCGGTGCTCCTAGTACGTGCACCAAACTGTACCTTTTGTTTTTCTTATTTTTTTCCAACTTTATTTTTTGTTTATATGTTGTTAAATACTGTAATAATATTTATATATAAAAAAACAGAAACAGCTACTTGTGAAACTCTGTTGCACGACATGCTTTCCTCTTGTTTCACTCCAAGAATAGTGAAACATGCCTTCCAGCCTGGCTTCTTATTCCTTATTTCTCTTCCTTATATGGCTAGCTAGCAATATGTTGCATAACTTTTGATTTTCTATATAATGTCATAACAAATGCAATAAAAGATAGATAAAGATCTTATATGATCAATAGAGATTACTAGAGAACATATAATAAGTAAGTAGATTTATGTATGAGGGAATAGCTCATATATTACAAATGAATGCATGATACAAATGTAAGCGTGAATCGTTAAGGCGCATAATCAAACCACGCTAACTTGAATTTGAGAGTTTGGATCGGATTGTAAAACCCTGTAACGGCAATGTTCAATTTGGTTTGTAATTTGGCCGCCTCAAACTGGAATGAATTTATTTGGTTCGGTTTGACAAGTTTCGAAATTTAGTTTCCTTCAAAGAACTTTGTGACCAATTTGAACTATAGCTAGGTTAATAGTTGCATAATTTGAGCTAATTATGAGTCACATCGAATCGATACACACACCATCATTGATTAATTACACTCGTTTTTTTTTTTTTGGTCACATTCCAACAACTTGTAAGAGTGACATATGAAGTGAGAAGAGTAAGATTTTCCACAAGCTGTGCTCTTATATCCTTTTGATATTATTACAAATCTATAACTGCCTTACAAAAAAGAAATTTATTGATCGATTACACTTTGCTTTAATCTTTGGCTCTAAGTTTTGAGATGTGATAACTTGTTCGAAAACACTAGTTGTCTTTGATCGAATAAATGTTATATCTCCGTTCTATGCCAGTTTCAAGCCAAATTTAGTCATTACATAATTTTAACAACGTTTGTTTTAGTTTTAGAAGATCCTTAAATTTCGTTTTGGTTGATGTAAACTTCTTTAAGTTTAAGTCAGTCAGAATAGTTATTCGTATTAATTTAGTATATTGATAATACGTTGTACAGATATAATTCGATTTCTTAGAGGGCACCGTACGGGCACACATTGGTTTGGATCTTGATTCGATGCTTTGTCCTCATTGCTGAGAGGAGGCAGAAATGATAGATCATTGTTTTTTGAGGTGTGGTCGGGTCTTGGAAGGGTGGAGAAAAGTTCTTGATTGGTGGAAGATGAGTAATGTCACTTTTGGTTCGATGAAGACTACTGCTATTTAACAAAAAACAAAAGACGGTATGGAAAGCGGTGGTGTGGTCGATGTTGTTAGAATGATAAAACCCCGTAGGTTATAATCTTATTAATGACCATTATTTATAATGGTAAAACCTTAATACCAAAACCCACAAACCGGGTTTGGGCCTAATTATCCACTAATACTCCCTCGCGGTCCGAGCGATGAAATCGCGAAAGCTCGGACTGGAGTATTGTTGGGATTAAAAGTCTTTTTAGTGATGTTGAAGTTAGTGCTGCTAGTTATGATTGTTACTGCTGCTGGTTATATTTACTACTGCTGTTGTAGACTGCATGAAATATTCTAAGTCATTACTACTGCTAGAGTAAAGTTACAACTGCTAGTGTAAAAGTTAAGATTGTTAGAGTGTTTCTGTTGTTAGACTTAGTTAGTACTGTCAGTTTGTTTTAGTATTGCTAAAGTGATATGTATGAGATATTTTAGGAAAAGATATGTATGAGTAGAAAACGCGTTGTAAGCCCATTAGGGTTCCTTAGTGTATAAAAGGAGACCCTAGGGCATGTAGTTCATACATCTCATTTTTCATATACAGTCATATATAGCTTCAAGGTTTTGTATAACCCTAACACTATCAAGAGTGTTCGTATTAATATATTGAGGCTTAAAGTTTGGTATTATACAATCTTGTTTGTTACTATTTTATTGTTTATTCTTCTTAGTATCATAGACTAGATTTCGCATAGTCTCTGATATATTCAATCAAAGTTTCTACCATAGTTGTCTTGGATTTATCAAATACAACTAAGCCTTTTACAAGCTAAGCAAAATCTATTCAAGTGGGATCAACAAGTGGTATCAGAGCTTGTTGAGAAACTTTGAATAAGAAGAAACAATCTACACATACCAGATCTACTTGTTTGTGAAAACATGGAGTCAGTATCTACACAAATGGTTGCTGCTGCAAAACTTCCAATGCTCAATCCAGGCGAATTTGAGCTTTGGAAGATGAGGATCGAACAGTACTTCCTAATGACTGATTATGCTCTTTGGAAAGTAATAGTAAATGGTGACTCACCTCCACCAAAGAGAACTGTTGATGGTGTTGAGCAAACATATCCTCCTACAACTATAGAAGAAAAGTTAGCAAGAAAGAATGAGTTAAAGGCAAGATGTACATTGTTGATGGCTCTTCCAAATGAACATCAACTAAAGTTCAACTCCTAAAAAAATGCCAAGTCACTGATAGAGGCAATTGAGAAGAGGTTTGGAGGTAATAAGGAGTCAAAGAAAACTCAGAAGACACTTCTAAAGCAACAGTATGAGAATTTCATTGGATCAAGCTCAAAAGGACTTGATCAAACCTATGATAGGCTTCAAAAGCTTATCAGTCAGCTAGAGATTCTGGGTGAAACTATTTCTCAAGAAGATATGAATCTGAAGTTATTAAGAAGTCTCCCATCAGAATGGAAGACTCATACCTTGATCTGGAGGAACAATCAAGCTCAAGCCAAAACTCACAAAATGTGGCTTTTGTGTCTTCCAACAGCTCTGGCAGTACCAATCAAGCTCATGGTTCTAACTCTGCCAATACTGATAGTCTGAGTGATGCTGTGATCTATTCTTTCTTTGCAAATCAATCCAACAGTCCACAATTAGATAATGAGGACTTACAACAGATTGATGCTGATGATTTAGAAGAGATGGATCTAAAGTGGCAGATGGCTATGTTAACCATGAGAGCGAGAAGATTCCTAAAGAAGACTAGAAGGAAGGTTGGTGCCAATGGCTTTAAGACCATTAGGTTTGACAAAACAAAAGTAGAATGCTATAACTGTTATAAAAGGGGTCACTTTGCAAGGGAATGCAAGGCTACAAGGGTGATAGGTCACATTAATCTTGAATCAATCATATCAAACATATATGCATAGAGAGAATAGTAGAGAAGGCAAGTAAATGAAATTCAAATGAA
>BQNB010007946.1:0-28331 GCA_026074375.1 Tanacetum coccineum | reverse complement strand
CAAGAAAATGATAAAGATTGATCATTATACATATATTACAAGTTGCTCATGCAGCGAGTAACTATTGATGATATGTACTCATTGGACACCATCAGAGCTAGCTTACGGTGTTATCGCATCTCAGTGGTTAGAAGTGTTACATTCGTCCAGAGGACAGTAGTGATTTGAGAATTGTAAAAAAGTGATGTACACAGTGTGTGAATGATGTTAAATTTTCAACATGTTTGCACATAAAATATTTACCCGAGGTGTGACGGACCGTGATGATGAGCTTGTGGCTTCGGTATCCTGCTGAAATAAAAATAAGTGTAAACACGTGTTGAGTACAACATGTACATAAATACATACTTCCAACTAATATCATGTGTGAGTATCATTATCAGAATGTATACATAGTTGTGTACCTTATTGAATCGTATTACTTATTGAATCGTATTACTTATTGAATGTATACATAGTTATGTACCGCATTATCAGAATGTATACATAGTTGTGTACCTTAGTTGGAGTTGCTGATGGAGGATGGACTCAATGATTTCAGACAAACGCAACACGGTGAAGACTGGCAACAATTTTTTAAAATGCAGGTACAAAATAGAAGAAAATCAACGATGGCGTATACTTACATGTTCATCCATTACAATCAATTCCAAATTTGTGATGTGTTGTTTTACATAAACTTGTTGCATCCAAGTACGAAGGATTCAGACTCGCAATGTGACGTTGTCTTTGACAACGCTCAAATCATTGATGTAACCTGCAACGAATGTGGCCATCTTTTAATATGAACGTTTTTTTTAATTGATCAGAAGAATTGTCGTGTTCAATCACCACGTACATGTGATCAATTTATCGCTTCAATGTTGCTAAAAATAATTACACCCAAAATCAATCAAAGTTTAAAAACTTTGATTCATTTCCTTGGTTAAATTCAAATATATCATGGTAATATATAAGAAAAATACTATCTAAAAATAACAAAAGCATATCATAAATATGTTGTGCCACCTCATTGTATTTAGGGTTTTAGCCGTACAATAGCAACGTACTTTCGGTTTTGTTCCATGTTGGTACGTGAACTTTTTTTTGTTCCACTTAATGTAACGAACTTTCAAGTTTTGTGTTAATTTTCACCAACTTAACGAACTTTCTAATGTTCCATTTTGATATTTTCGACAAAACATTTGAGTTTATGTAGCAATTAAAATAGAGCAAACTCCATGCATTGGAATATGCCTATTGATGGTCTTGAAGACCCGTGTAATCCCGGGTGTGGTTCAAAGATTTTTTTAAGGAATAACGTGTGTGAATAACAATTAAAAAAAGCAAAAAATGTTACAATGTTTTATTAATATTTGAAAGGATGAATAAGTAATAAGTCAAGCATTTGACAAAACAAAATAGAACCATCTCTAAGTAACGAGTAAAACTTTCCCACCAAAAACAAATATAGACATTAACTTCCTGTGTTCCACCATCTTCGCTTACAGTGACCTTTTCGAGATTAGCCATTGTGTGTCCAAGCCGTCCCTAGCACCACTCTGTATACTTCATAGATATAGTACTTCCATCCCTTGATGCATCATCTCTAACTAATGTCTAATTACACCCAATCCGTGTGTCAATACGTCTATTACAACTCGCATACAACATATCTAGCAAAGATCTTATTCGACATAAAAAGAATAAACTTGTATGCGTTGAAACGGAACTTTTTTACATTAAACTAAATTTTACCTGTTTTTGTTAAGAGAAACATAAGCGTTATATATGATCATGTTTTCCAGGCTAAGGCATTGTAGAAAACGTAAAGGTTCATAAAAAATATTCTTAACTAACAAAGCTAACAAAGCTAACAACATCATTATGAACGATCAAAGCACTATGTAATAATACATGGTATTATGATACCTGGAAAATCACAAATTCTAATTTGAAGTCTGTACAATAGAAGTCAACTCCCTTATTCTCTTTCCCTTCCCACCTGCAAGAAGGTTCAATATGTGCATATATCTTAATAGTTGTGCTAAAACTGTCATGCAAAATAAGTATGCAATCTATGCAAAATAGGCATGCAAACCTATAACATACTTATTCCAAAACACTTCAAAGTCTTTGGATGCATGCAAAATATTTAAACCAATGTATGCAAAATAAGCATACTTATTTGAAAAAACATCAAGTGTTCGGATGTGTTTCTTCATGTTTTCATCATTCAAATAAGTGACACTCGATACATAAGATCGTGTTTGGATTTGTCTCTTCATTAACAAAATGTAAGAAGTTAAATTTTAGTGTTCTTAGTGTTCGGCATATTGGTTATTAAGGATTTATGACGTAAAAGATATAGAATGAGATAAGCAGTTTCAAAAAGCAACCCTAAAACTTCACATTAAGAACTCAGTAATTCATCCGCATGTAAGTAGATGGCATATATCCAAACACTCCAAAATGATTTATAGATTTTAATAAGAGAACAAAAATGAGTCCTAAAATTTATCCCAAGCACCCCCTAAACCGATTATCACTTGCAATATTCCTTTTTGAATTAAGTAATTCAAAATTGCTTATTTGAGTAAAATAAAACACTGGTCAATTCAGAAAAATGTAGCCTAATAAGGAACGTGTTGAAAGTAGCTCAAAGTGGTTATAAATTGCAATAAAGGATCACTATTAATTTTTGTTCGTAGCATCAGAATTAAATAGCAGCTGTGGCAATGAGTGTGAGAACTAATTAGATCCTTCTAGTCTTCTTCATTACATTTACTTTGCATTTTAGTAGATAGTTATCTACAATCACACTTTTTTTACAGGTAAGTTATAGCAATAAGAATTCCTTCGTAGGCAAACTCAATAAAGCGTATGAAAGGTTTGAGAGTATTTTGACTTTTCGGGTCATTTTTCGCGCCACCAAAAAGACCCACCACCACCCGACCTCACCTTCAGACCTCACCATCACTAAAAGCCACCTTTTCACGCCACCAAAAACACTTTTCATTAATAGATCTATGATTATTAATTAAATTTTGAAGGGTTTTTTTTACAAATTTATAAATTATATTTGTAAATCTGAGTTTTTATAATTTCTTGTGTTTTTTACCGTTGCTGTCGCGCCGAAAGTTGCTGCCCCTCTCTTGCCGGAACTTAGCTCCGCCACCGCTTCTGTCTGTTTTATATATCTTTAACTTGTACATAAAAATCTTAGTTTTTTATGAATTTTTTTTAAGATTTTTGTTTTTTTATAGGGTTTAGGGTTACATTGGAAACACAAATGATGAAATATGTTTCGCATGTATGTTTTATTGTTTTGTTTATTCATGTTTGATTCTTCATTATATTGGTAGGCGACAAACCATATGTCTTGAATTGTTTTGTGGATTTAAAATATAATTTGCTTGTAATTCATATTTTCCTACACTAAGTTGATATTGTATATTGTAAAATTCTTAATCAAACGTTTTAAAGCTTTAAATGTGCTTTAAATGTCTCTCCTACCAAGGTGGATATTACAGATGTGTAGAAAAGAGTAAGAACAAGACTCAGGAAATACAAACTTTACACTTCGAGAAAACACATTTAGTGACTTAAAATGCTTGTAAAAAAGTTTGTTTTTTTACTAATAATAAAGATAGAAGTGATTCAAAGTCGGTTCAAAACATCAATTTCGGTTTTGTACCGTGATCTTGCTTATCAATATAACTTTGTCAACGAATAAAGATGAAAACAACTATATATTGGTTGTTAGGTTTAACAATTTCATGATTATGAAGATGATTATGATTTAAAAAATAATTATTGAAACCGAAATTGACATTTAACAAAAATACAATATTTGGGTGTAATGATCAACATTAAAATTCAATGAATACCAAAAATTCTTATTTGACTTCCTCTTTTCAAAATGTACATATTCACACCTTATTTTTAACGGGTCTATTAAGTTACCATCAAAGTTTCTTCAATTAAGGAATTAAGAGGTGAATTTGTAATTTGTTTTTTGATGGATATTTAACCGAAATTTGTTTATTAAATTAGTGCATTAAAGTGTTGTAACTAAATGGGTTATTTTAGGAATAATATTAATGGGGCATTTAATTTTCATGCTTAGATGACTGTACAAAACCTTATTTTAATTAGAGTGTTAGATAGATATTATGTTTTATCTTTATTCAACAATACTTTTAGAAATATCTGAGAATATATTCACTTTTCATTTGTATAGAAATTCTTACCATAATATTAATTTAAGTTTTATTTATTTTGATGCATAGGATATATGGTATGATTTGCATAGATTACATTTGTCAATTAATGTTTGATTGCTTGAGTCCACAGGTTAATGAAGGCAAGTGAAGAACCTTATGGCTATAAAACCATATAACTCTCGTTTAGAACAGATATATCAAAAAACACAACAACAGAAATAGCTTCTTATTTGAGATAGATAAGAACGAAAATATGGGAAAAGTTTCAAAGTGGTTTAGAGGGTTATTAGGAATGAAGAAAGATAAAGAAAACATGGATAACAGTAATGCTAAAACAAAGAGGAGATGGAGCTTTGGAAAATCTATTTATTACAAGTTACAATTTCAATGACTAAGAAATATAACAAAACTTATATTTACATGAAGGTTATGTTTCTATTGACATTCATAATATCACACAGGTCATTTGAAGTGTAATTATACTCAATTTAGGAAGGTTCAGAACTATTGCATTATCTGTTACCAACCAACTTAATTTTGTGTATCTGTTATGCCCTTACAACTTCATGAGAATGTAACTTAATAATTTAACTAGCTTAAAGACCCGTGTAACCTCGGGTGCAGTTTAAAAAATTAATTTTGTAAGAAGTTATATGCAGAAAGATAGTAAGAAAAGCAGTTAATGTAAACATATCCTATTAATTCAAATATGAAATAATCACAAAATGCGTGAATTTATTGGGTAAACATTGGAGTTCGTAACAATTATTATAATAAGAATCAATGGGTTTTGGTCTTCATTTTTATAGTCTTGAATATGAGAAGACGTATGTGAGCGCTAATTAGTCAATTGCCAATTTCCATTCCGCGAACACCTAATAGTAAATTGAAAATATAAATAATAGTAGATTGTGATAAATAATTAGTTAGACTTTAAAATATAGTAGAAAGTATGTAATATGTAGATTTTACGTACCTCATGCACGTTGTTTAAAGACCTTGAAGTACTTATTTGTACACAACATTCGTAGTAGTTTTAGAAATATTTCCATCCGGATCAAAAACCACAACCTTCAATCCTTTTTTGCTCTTCACTCTTGATACAACAATGTATAGTTGTCCATGTGTGAAAACAGGACGTGGCAGGTACAAACTAACCTTTTAGAGTGATTGACCTTGGCTTTTGTTAATCATCATTGCAAATGAGAGAGAGATAGGAAATTGTTTTCTGACGATCTTAAGAGGTAATCGTTTATCGGACGTAGTTATTCTCATCCTCGGTATAATAACCATCTTTCTAAAGTGTGTGACGTTAATGATTTGGGAACTAATAGAAGTTCTTATTAATTTAGAACTTGCTGTCTTGTCCCATTACACAATCCATTCGGTTGATCATTATTTCTCAATGACATTATTGGGACCCATACCTTTAACGCAAGCCTGTAGTTCGGAACACCAGAAAACTTTAATCCGTTGATAAATTCTCGTGAGAAAATGGATTGATCTTTAGCGGCGTTACGTTCAGTTTTATCTACACTATCACAACTTAACTAAACCATTTCCTCTCCTAGGAATTTCTCCAACAAATGCTCGTTTATGCTATCCACGACGTCATTTAGAAGAACAAGCATGTTTTTGTGCTTGATGATTATAGTGATGATGTATAATGATTTGATATCTATTTATACAAATGGATGTTTTTATATTAGGAAAGTTGTTAATTCTTTAAAAAATTTATTTTTAAAATAATTAATTCATTTCATTTTCAAAATACAAATGAGATTTGAAAAACAATCATTTTCCCGCCTAATTAGTTCCACATAGCTTATAAGTAAGTTTTGAATTAAGGTTTTTTATTGAATGTGGAACGTCTTTAATGGGTCCAATAGAATGTTCTAAACATGATATTAGTTTGTTAAAAGAATCATTTTCTAATGATGGACAAATACTAAGTTTGGGTAAGGATTAAAATATGTGTGGAAAAATGGCAAGTTAAAGTCAATTATAAAATGATGGACAAATACTAAAAATTGGTAAGGATATTTTAATTGATATATGTAAATAATATTAGTTTAATTAGAAAAGATGATGGGCCTTTTTTTTAAACATACTAAATCGTGTCATTTGTAAATGTCACTATAATGGGCCGTATAAAAGACAATGGACCACCAAGCATTCATGTTTTAAAAAAGACTACTTATAAAGAAATACATTCAAGTTTATGCTCACTCTATTAGTATATATTTACTTCCTCATGTCTAACAAATGAAACATTGTTAAAATTTTATATTAAATGATGTATCATTTGTTAAATCCATGGTGCTATGTTTGAGGCTTTATGCCAGAAGAACAATCTTATATTTAATGATGCACCATTCGTTAAATTCATAAAACTTTTACATGTATATCTATCCCCCAAACTTTATACGTACAGGAAACAAAAAAAGGTACAATATCACATAGTTAAAAAAAACATTCCAGACCAACAATATTTGGAACATAAATTTCCAAACAATATAAAGTATCAAAACTTGGTTGGGACTCCCCAACAACCAATCGTGAAAAATTGTCAAAACAACCAACAAAACCTTATTTTTAGCAACCAATCAGGAAAAGTGAACCCAATTGGCTACATAATGTATCAAAATAAGCATATCACCAAAAAAACCACAAACTTAAGCCTTTCACAGTAAAGTGTGCCACGTCCTGTTTTCACACATGGACAACTATACGTTGTTGTATTAAGAGTGCCACTTCTTTCAGTATGTAATTATTTACCTGCAAAAATGATGTCTTGACTTCATCATACTCCAACATCAGCAACATCAGCAAGAAACCAAAATCTACCAATAGTCTATAAATATAAAAAAGAATACCCGAACACAATTACACACAAAACTACATCAAAATAAACGTAAGTAATCAATGTTCAACTCGATATGTACACGAAATTAATCACAGTTGCGTAAACGTGTGATTATTAATGTGTTGAAGTGTGTAAAACGACTAATCACTTCATAATCAAATCTCTAAAAAAACCGACATTAAGCACATAAAATACGTCAAACTAAATAAAAAACACATCCAAATAGTTGTAGTACTATGTGATTTAAGTCGAAACCCTAAATAAAAAAAACTTGAATATATGTGATACTTACAGATTTTAAGGTATGGATAGCATAGAACTCATTGAAAAATCAAGAAAAGTTGTATGATTGAATTGGTGTTAGTCATAAGGTTGAATGGTGTTTTTTGAATCGATAATAGTGAGAGATTTAATTTGAATTATGGAATTATTTGTGGATTGGTTTTATGACATTAAAAGACATTAAAGAGGGGTTTTGAAACTTTCTTGAGCTGGAGAAGGAATGAGTCAATGAAACGGGTGTGTGTTGGAGAAGTTTCATTGAGTACATTAAAAGTCGGTATATTTTTTCTGGTTTGACTTACAAAAGAAGTTTTATTGGGTTGTGTACAATAGTTGCTATCCACATCATCTCATTAATTGGTGAAGATTTTAATGACATTGAATTAATTGTAGCTGATTTCTGGAGTGATTTGAAAAAAATAAGTGTAAAAGGTTGACTGCCGTGTAGAATAAAGATGGTGTTTTTTCAAAAGCATTAAAGTCAAATAGCTGTTTAAAACGTGTGTGATTGATTTGATTGTAACAATTCCTAAAATTAGTGATAGCATTAAATGTGACACATCAGTTTTTTGAAGAGTTTTGTGCGTGAAGGTTGAGTATCATACAAGAATTCGTGTAGTTATGCAAAATAGTCAAATATATTCCCTTTTAATAATATTTTTTCAATCGATTTCTTTGTTTAATTTAATAATACTTTTTCAATGCATTTAACTTAATAATACTGTTTCAATGCATTATGAATATGAATATGTATGTTGTACTTTCTAAATATGAGACTTAATGAGAGCGCGAAACATAGGATTCATTAATGCAACGTGCTTAAAATGCTTGTAAAAAAGTTTGTTTTATTATATAAAAATAGATAGAAGTGATTCAAAAGTCGGTTTCAAACACATCAATTTCGGTTTTGTACCGAGATCTTGCTTAATCAATATAACTATGTCAACGAATGAGATGGAAACACCTATATATTTGTTTTAAGGTTTTACAACTTTCCATGATTATGAAGATGATTATGATTTAAAAAATAATTATTGAAACCGAAATTGACATTTAACAAAAATACAATATTTGGGTGTAATGATCAACATTATAACATTCAATGAATACCAAAAATTCTTATTTGACTTCCCCTTTTCAAAATGTAACATATTCACACCTTATTTTTACACTGGTCTCATTAAGTTACCATCAAAGTTTTTTTAATTAAGGAGGTGAATTTGTAGTAGTTTTTGATGATTAATTAACCGAAAATTGTTTATTAGTTTATGCATTAAAGTGTTGTACAAATGGGTTATTTTAGGAATAAAATTAATGGCGGCATTTAATTTTCGTGCTTAGATGACTTGTCCAAAACCTCATTTTATTAGAGAGTATAGATATATATTATGTCTTAATCTATAATCAATAACTACTTTTCGAAATATTTTGAGAATATAATTACTTTTCATTTGTATAGAAATTCTTACCATAATATTAATTTAATTTTATTTATTTTGATGCATGGGATATATGGTATGATTTGCATAGATTGCCTTTGTCAATTAATGTTTGATTGCTTGAGTCCAGGGGTTAATGAAGGCAAGTGAAGAACCTTATGGCTATAAAACCATATCACTCTCCTTTAGAACAGATATATCAAAAAACACAATCACAGAAATAGCTTCTTATTTGAGCTAGATAAGAAAGAAGATATGGGAAAAGTTTCAAAGTGGTTTAGAGGGTTATTAGGAATGAAGAAAGATAAAGAAAACATGAATAACAGTAATGCTAAAACAAAGAGGAGATGGAGCTTTGGAAAATCTATGAAGGATCCGTCACAAAGGGTGACGGTGGAAAATGATTCCACTCGGATGAGGTCATGCATGTCTGCATCGGAAAAAGAACAAAATAACCATGCAATTGCTATTGCGGAGACCGCTGTAGCTGCAGCAGACGCGGCGGCTGTTGTCAGACTTACCAGTGACAGCAGGGGTACTTTATTTAGTGGCAGGGAAAAATGGGCTGCCACCAAGATTCAATCAGTCTATAGAGGTCATTTGGTAAGTTCTCTTTTTTTATTTATCAAATTATTATAGTTTAAGATTAAAGCTTACTTAAGCAAATAAGTTATGGGATAATTTTAAGAATGCATTATATATTCAAGAAACAATCCCAAACACATTTTTACTATTGCAACAAGTTTACTTGCTTGTTTATAGTTTTTATCTGTATTTTAGTTGTTGTATTTATGGACCATAGATATATACTTTATGTGAGCTTTTTACAACCAATTGTTATTAGAAAACTTATTTACCATTCTGTGGCGCATAATTCTGTGAGTTTGTGAGTGTGTGGCTGCTGCAGTTTTACTTTGTTTGGCTGCCACATTTTATTGTGTTTGGCTGCTGCAATTCGTGTCTCTCTACAACCATCCTGGTCTAGTTTATAGTTTTTATCTCCATGTTTTAACCACTGTATGGTATCTCTTACTAGTTAATATAGTTTTTTAATTCTTTCTGTAAAACAAAATATGAAGAGCATAAATGATAAATAAATAATAATATGTATGCCCTAGTCATTTGTAGCTGCTGCTCGCGAGACTCTATTAACACTCAGATTGTATGTATTGGATAAATTGTGGTTGGGGGTTTTAGTTAAAGTCATAAAATCTAAATGGATAATTGTACAGTTATGTTTGGCTTTTACTCATGACCACATATTGTATTATGGAACTCGTGGAACTTCATGATATGATGCAAGTTGTTGTAATTAATTGTCATAGCTTTCACCGATTAATGGTGTGGTAGAAACTTAGAAGAACATTTGATTTGTTGGTGTGTGTAATTGTGTGAAGCTTTATAAAATGAAATTGAAGATAAAATGAGATTCAAGAAATGTGTACAGATCATATAAGACTTTAAAGTACTCTCTAATTTTTATAATGAGGGGATAGATATGTTTATGGTTAACATTTGACAATTGAATGGTGTCACGCTTTGTTTTCGAAGAACGCATCTGTGACTACCTAAAATGTAAACATGTGGATGATCATAAATTCGTAATGTGTCAAGTTTAAACGTAGTGGTGTATATATGTGCGTTAAAGAATGGTTTTGACCACAAAAGTTTACTTTTCCTGTTTTCGTCACCAAGTAGTTTCTTCACTAGTTATTGAGTATTTTGTTTTGGTCTAATGTAGTATTGTTTATCTTTTTAGGCAAGAAGGGCCCTGAGGGCATTGAGAGGACTAGTGAAATTTCAAGCTCTTGTTAAAGGGTTCGTTGTTAGAAAAAGAGTAGCTGCTACTCTATACAGTATGCAAGCTCTGCTTAGAGCTCAGTTGGCTGTTCGATCTCAAAGGGCTCATCGTTCGTTCAAAGATCATAGGGTTCAACCTGAAATCCGTCACCAAAAATCCACTGTAAGATCACTTTTATGTACTTTACGTTCATTTTTCTAAGAATAATGTGATTTTATGTCCATTAGCAATAATTTTTTTGGAGATCTTCAGACGTTCAGGATAGAGCGAAACTCAAGAAATAAAGTTGTGGGGAGACCCTTAGTAAAAATATCTGCATACTGAAATCTGGAAAGGACATGAAGCACACGAACCTGACCGGAAGCAACATATTCTTGAACAAAATGAATATCAATCTCGATGTGTTTAGTACGCTGTGTATCTGGAAGGGACAAGAGTAGCAGTAAAGAGAGGAGTGTGAAGTTCAAGCAACAAATTCCGAATCCACGCAGTCTCAGCAACAACATTCGCAACACCTCGATATTCTGCCTCAGCACTAGAACGAGACAATGTAACCTGCCGTTTGGCAGACCAAGACAAAAGGTTATCACCAAGGAACACACAATACCCGGAGGTAGACCTACGAGTAACAGGGCAACCAGCCCAATCAGCATTTGTATAAGCAGTGAGTTGACTAGTGGATGAGACATAAAGCTGAAGTCCATGGTCAATAGTCCCACGAACATAGCGCAAAATACGCTTCAAAGCAGTAAAATGTGGATCACGAGGATCATGCATGTAAAGACAGATCTGCTGCACAGCATAAGATATATCTGGGCGTGTGAATGTCAAATACTGAAGGGCACCTGCAAGGCTTCGATATAAAGTAGGGTCACTGACAGGGTCACCATCAGAACCGAGTTTGGACTCAGTGTCCACAGGGGTCTTGCATGGGTTACAATGCTGCATGTGAGCGCGCTCAAGAATTTCCTCTGCAAATTTAGACTGAGACAAAAACAATTCCAGACATTTGATCGCTGTGCAGATACACCAAGGAAATAATTAAGAGAGCCAAGGTCAGTCATAGCAAACTCACTATGAAGTAATGTAATAATGCGCTGTAAGAGAGCAGTAGACGAAGCTGTGAGTATGATGTCATCCACATATAAGAGCAGATAAGCAACATCCGAACCCATGTGATAAACAAATAGTGACGTATCAGTTTTACTATGCTGAAAACCGACACGTGTAATAAAGCTAGCAAACCGCTAAAACCATGCCCGAGGAGCTTGTTTAAGCCCATACAAGGAAACGCTGCAAATGACAATCATATAACTGGAGTGGAGCGAATAACAAACCCTGGTGGTTGATGCATGTAGACTGTCTCAGATAACTGGCCATGAAGAAAAGCATTCTTCACATCAAGCTGATGAATAGGCCAATCACGTGTCACTACAAGACTCAAGACAGTATGAATAGTAGCCAGTTTGACGACCAGGCTAAAGGTCTCATCAAAATCAATACCTTGCTGTTGACTGCGACCATTCGCAACCAATCGAGCTTTATACCTACTTAATGAGCCATCTGCATTAAACTTATGCTTGAAAAGCCACATAGATCGAACAATATTAACATTAGCTGGACGAGGCACAAGAGCCCACGTTCCGTTAGAAATCAAAGCATTATATTCATCTACCATAGCCTTATGCCAATTAGGGTCACGAAGAGCATGTAAATGAGAGCGAGGAATAGGCAAAGTAGTGGTGGCATAACAATTTATATGCGCAAGAGGTTTTGAAATTCCGGCTTTTGCACGGGTGACCATATGATGAGTATTGGTAGTTGGGGCGTTCCCATAAGCAGTAGCAGCAGGTGAGGTGATATGGGTATTCGGTGTTGAGCTTGGTGTAGTGGGCTCGTGAGTTGAAGATAAAGGAGGACTAGTGAAATTTCAAGCTCTTGTTAAAGGGTTTATTGTTAGAAAAAGAGTAGCTGCTAGTCTATACAGTATGCAAGCTCTACTTAGAGCTCAGTTGGCTGTTCGATCTCAAAGGGCTCATTGTTCGTTCAAAGATCATAGGGTTCAACCTGAAATCCGTCACCAAAAATCCACTGTAAGATCACTTTTATGTACTTTCCGTTCATTTTTCTAAGAATAATGTGATTTTATGTCCATTAGCAATAAATTTTTTTGGATGGGCTAAGATACACTTGTTGTTCATATTCATTTAAGAAAGTGTTACACTTTTAAATATTTCAGGAGAGGTTTGATAATGACACAAGAAGTGAAATCCATAGCAAGCGACTCTTAACTTCATATGATTCTATAAAAAATTCATACGATGAGAGCCCAAAAATAGCTGGAATGGGACAAGAGTAGGAATGTTCTGTTGCAATATTTGTTTGTAGTGATTCTTTTAATTTTAACGATTGTGCCTATATGTGTAATAAACTCCCCAATGGTTTCACAAATGGAAGTTGGATATAAAGGTTTCATCCCGATGATGTTGATGGACGAAAATTTGAGCGAGAACATGATTTGTTATGATCATGATAAAGTGGTGACGTTCAAGGATTTGAATGAGCTGTTATGAATTATTCAAGATGCAACATGGACATACCATAAAAGTTACTGAGATGGAAGTAGATGTCAATAAGGATGAAATTATGAGGTGGAAACTTGTCAAATTGAGGCTGAAAAAGAAAGTTAAGTTTAGATACTAGGGGCAGATCTGGGTCAAAATGATTTCAATAAGGATGATACTGATGTGATTGGAAATCCCAAAAGTATGATAAAAGAAGAGACTGAATCTCGTTGAACTGAGCCCCAAAAAAAGAGTTACATAGGATGTTGACAACCCTTCAGATTTTGACAAAGGATGCTTATATTTAATAAAGAAGTATCTAGCAAGAAGAAATGCACTGAGTCGTATCGAAAATATCGAACATCTTATTAAAGCAAGTCAATCAATACCTGTTGGAAGAGTTGATTCCAAAAGCCCGGCATCAACATCAGCATCATGTGGTAATACTTATTGTGTTCTACTCAAGAGTACATTCATTCATATGCATTCAAGCTCCTTCAACAAGTTGACGACGATATGTACTAAATTCAAGTAAGTAGCAACATAATTTAGTTTATTGTAAAGATAGTAATAGGATTGGGAATGCAGTAACAGAGGCCGATACATGGTGTTTGGTATTGTCGCAATGCAACTTAGTGCAGCTATTTATGCACTTACATCCAAAAACACTTCTTCTCCTTACAACATACTCGCTACAATCCCTACTATATGGTAGTTAACATGTATCTGATAACCAATTATGTTAAGTACATTTTTTTTGTTATCATTTTATTGAATTATTAATTAGATTTTTAATTTGTGATGTGAAAATGTGATGCACAGGTGTTCGATTAATACTCTCTAAGCCCAATAAGTAGACATAATATTATTATGAACACACTAGTTTGTCAATTTTGGTAAAAACAACAATTTGAATGCATGTAAATATCACACAACAAAGTATACAGATTCATCCAATAATGCTACATACATTAAAAACATATTAAAGAACAATGCTATCGGAAAAAACCCGTTGGTATGCACAGATTCTCTATTGCCGCAAAAATATAAAAAAATGCTACAAATACAGCTTGCCGAAAAACAATTATCCGCTGATGAAATTTTGTCGAAACTAGAAACCCGTTGCTATGCACTAGTACTCGTCTAGTTATAGAATAAATACAAAAGATAATGAAATGGGTGGTGAAATTTGCACGGATGATTTTACTTCATCCACAAAAAATTTACATGAATTCATTTTTATACCCTCCATATACTTCTTAGATTTTACCCCATTTGCAAGACTAAACTTTTGCCATGCATTGATATTCACTATCAAATCTCAATTCCATCGTGTTTCCCTGTGCTAATGAAAAGGTATATCACACATATAAGCAAACGTTTGCATTTCACATTCCCATTAACTTTTGAAACCTTGTATCTACATGTCAAAATTAAAATCATCTAACCAATTGGGGACTAGAATAAAAAATTCAGTGAACACAAGAAAATGAGAAAGATTGATCATTATAAATATATTACAAGTTGCTCATGCAGCGAGTAACTATTGATGATATGTACTCATTGGACACCATCGGAGCTAGCTTACGGTGTTATCGCATCTCAGTCGTTAGAAGTGTTACATTCGTCGAGAGGTCAGTAGTGATTTGAGAATTGTAAATTAACAAACCTTGAGATGCCATGATGATAAGAATTGTTCTAACACAATAACTACACCACGTAAATTGGTCACTCAATTCTGATATCTATTTCAGTTTGATCAATTATAATGATTTTCTTTTTTTAAAAAATATAAAAGAGGAAATATGAACTAGCAAATTTTGATGGTCACCATGATGAAAAGTTATAGATCGTGTAATTGTTACAAGTGATTTTATGTGTGGACGTAGAAACGAAACAGCGTCCCTGCAACAGTATGTGATGCGTGAGTTCATCGGAACTGAAACGTTTTGTAGATAAAAATGTTTAATGTAAAAGGGTATGGAGGGCATAAATGTTCACTGACACCAAATTTATGTGGATGTAGTAATCTATTATCAACTTCCTTCAACAATACGTTACGACATACGGTGCATTCAATATAACAATACACTATTTAGAGCAATCTTTTTAACCTAAAAGTCTTCTAAACTTTTTCAAGGTCAATTAGCACTAACTTTATTTTAAATGTCAATTATCATTAGTAATTAAAATCTTACCGTTTATTCCTAAGTTTCAATTTCAATGACTAAGAAAATATAAAAAACTTTATATTGACATGATGGTTATGTTTTATGACATTCATAATATCACACAGGTCATTTGAAGTGTTATTATACTCAATTTAGGAAGGTTCAAAACTATTGCTTTGTCTGTTACAACCAATTATTTTGTGTTTGTTGTTATGCCTCTACAACGTCATGGAAAATGTAACTTATATTTAACACTGCTTAAAGTCCCGTGTAACCTCGGGTGCAGTTTAAAAAATTAATTTTGTAAGAAGTTATATGCATAAAGATAGTAAGAAAAGCAATGTAAACATATTCTATTAATTCAAATATGAATAAATCACAAAATGCGTGAATTTATTGGGTAAACATTGGAGTTCGTAACAATTATTATAATAAAAATCATTAGGTTTTGGTCTTCATTTTTTATAGTCTTGAATATGAGAAGACGTATGTGAGCGCTAATTAGTCAATTGCCAATGTCCATTCCGCGAACACCTAATAGTAAATTGAAAATATAAATAATAGTATATTGTGATAAATAATTAGTTAGACTTTAAAATATAGTAAAAAGCATGTACTTATGTAGATGTGTGTGTGTGTACCTCGTGCACGTTGTTTAAAGTCCTTGAAGTACTTCTTTATGTACTCAACTTCGTAGTTGTTTTGTAAATATTTCCATCCGATAAAAAAACGAAAACCTTCAATCTTTGGCTCTTCACTCTTGATACAACATCGTTAGTAGTCTAATGTTCTGACAAACAGGAAGTGGAGGTACAAACCAACCTTGAGTAGCGATTGACCTTGCTTTTGTAAATGTTCATGCATAATGAGGTGTGAGATAGGAAATTGTTTTCTGACGATCTTAAGAGGTAATCGTTTATCGGACGGAGTTATTCTCAACCTCGGTATAATAGCCATCTTTCCAATGTGTGTGTCGTTAATGATTTGGGCACTAATAGAAGTTCTTGTTAATTTTAGAACTTGCAGTCTTGTCCCATTACACAATCCATTCGGTTGATCGATATTTCTCAACAACATTATCGGGACCCCTACCTTTAACGCAAGCCTGTAGTTCGGAACACCAGAAAACTTCAATCCGTTGATAAATTCTGGTGAGAAAATGGATTGATCTATGGCGGCGTTACGTTCAATTTTATCTACACTATCACAACTTAAGTAAACCATTTCCTCTCCTAGGAATTTCTCCAACAAATGCTCGTTTATGCTATCCACGACGTCATATAGAAGAACATGCATTTTTTGTGCTTGATGATTATAGTGATGATGTATAATGATTTGCTATCTATTTATACAAATGGATGTTTATATATTAGGAAAGTTGTTAATTCTATGAAAAATTTGATTTTTAAAATAATTAATTAGTTTCATTTTTAAAATACAAATGAGATTTGAAAAACAATCATTTTCCCGCCTAATTAGTTCCACATAGCTTATAAGTAAGTTTTGAATTAAGGTTTTTTATTGAATGTGGAACGTCTTTAATGGGTCCAATAGAATGTTCTAAACATGATATTACTTTTCTAATGATGGACAAATACTAAGTTTGGGTAAGGATTAAAATATGTGTGGAAAAATGGCAAGTTAAAGTCAATTATAAAATGATGGACAAATACTAAAAATTGGTAAGGATATTTTAATTGATATATGTAAATAATATTAGTTTAATTAGAAAAGATGATTGGCCTTTTTTTTAAACATACTAAATCTTGTCATTTGTAAATGTCACTATAATGGGCCGTATAAAAGACAATGGACCACCAAGCATTCATGTTTTAAAAAAGACTACTTATAATGAAATACATTCAAGTTTATGCTCACTCTATTAGTATATATTTACTTCCTCATGTCTAACAAATGAAACATTGTTAAAATTTTATATTAAATGATGTATCATTTGTTAAATCCATGGTGCTATGTTTGAGGCTTTATGCCAGAAGAACAATCTTATATTTAATGATGTACCATTCGTTAAATTCATAAAACTTTTACATGTATATCTATCCCCCAAACTTTATACGTACAGGAAACAAAAAAAGGTACAATATCACATATAAAAACACAATATCATTATTTCATTCATAAATGTTAAAAAAAACATTCCAGACCAACAATATTTGGAACATAAATTTCCAAACAATATAAAGTATCAAAACTTGGTTGGGACTCCCCCAACAACCAATCGTGAAAATTTGTGTGAAACGAAAAAAACAACCAACAAAACCTTATTTTTAGCAACCAATCAGCAAAAAGTGAACCAAATTGGCTACATAATGTATCAAAATAAGCATATCACCAAAAAAACACAAAAATTAAGCCACTTTCACAGTAACGTGGAAACATTCTTTTCAGGTATGCTTCTCGATCTTGACTGCAACAGCTTTTTTTTGGTATTGAAGACTCACCTTCCAGAGGTCATCTTCAGCAACACGTTTCTTTGTTGGGTCCTTATCAGCCCAAGTTGTAGCAATGGTTTTAGCAGCATTGATGGGTGTTGTGTTTTAATCCTTCTTGTGATTCCAAATCCTACACCAGTTAAACAAAGAAATGTTGTACCACAGTGTGTGAATGATGTTATCTTTTTCAACATGTTTGCTCATAAAATATTTAACCAAGGTGTGATGGACCGTGATGCGGAGCATGTGGCTTCTGTTCCTGCTGAAAATAAAAATAAGTGTTATCCACGTGTTGTAGTTCAACATGTACATAATACATACTTCTATCTAATATCTTGTTTGTGAGTATCATTATCAGTAATTGTATTACATAGTTGTTGTACGCTATTGGAATGTATTACTTATTGAATAGTATTTCCTTATTTGGTTTGTTTACCATAGTTGTGTACCGCATTATCAGAATGTATACATAGTTGTGTACCTTAGTTGGAGTTGTTGATGGAGGATGGACTCAATGATTTTAGACAAACGCAACACGGTGAAGACTGGCAACAATTTTTTAAAATGCAGGTACAAAATAGAAGAAAATCAACGATGGCGTATACTTACATGTTCATCCATTACAATCAATTCCAAATTTGTGATGTGTTGTTTTACATAAACTTGTTGCATCTAAGTACGAAGGATTCGGACTCGCAATGTGACGTTGTCTTTGACAACGCTCAAATCATTGATGTAACCTGCAAGGAATGTGGCCATCTTTTAATTTGAATGTTTTTTTTAATATTATCTGATGGAATGTGTGTTCAATCACCACGTTCATCGTGATCAATTTATTGCTTCAATGTTGCTAAAATAATTACATCCCAAAATCAATCAAAGTTTAAAATACTTTGTATTCTTCTCCTTGGTTAAATTCCAATATTCATCGGTAATATGTGAGAAAAAATACTCTCTAAAAATAACAAAAGCATATCATAAATATGTTGTGCCACTTCATTGTATTTATGTATATTAATTATACTAGCTTAAAAGACCAGTTATAACGCAGGTTTAATGTCTTAAAGAGTTATTTTTATAGATATTAGTGTGTATAACCAAAAAAATAAAGAACGTAACAATGTTGCATTAATATTTGAAATGATGATAAGTAATAAGTCAAGTATTCGACAAACAATTGAGTTTTGTAGCAATTAAAATAAGAAATGTCCATGCATTGTCATATTCAAATTTGATGGTCTTGAAGACCCGTGTAACCGGGTGTGGTTCAAAGATTTTTTTAAGGAATAAGTGTGTGTTAAACAATTAAAAAAAACCAATAAAACTTACAATGTTTTATTAATATTTTGAATGGATGAATACGTAAATAAGTCAAGGCATTTGACAAAATAACACAAATTTGACCATCTCTAAGTGGAAGGTTGGAATCTTCAACACATACAACTATTAGAGCATTAACTTGCCTGTCGTTCCACCATCTTCGCTATTACTGAATATTTCAAGATTGGCCATTGTCTGTCCATCCGTCCCAAGGCACCCTCTGTAGACTTCATAGGATAGTATACTTCCATCCCTTGTTGCATCATTCTCTACTTAATGTCTAATACACCAATCCGTGTGTGAATACGTCTATTACAACTCGCATAAAGACATATCTTAGCAAAGATCTTAACACTTAAAAAGAGATAAACTTTGTATGCGTTGAAACGGAACATTTTGACATGAAACTAAATTTTACCTGTTTTTGTTAAGAGAAACATAAGCGTTATATATGATCATGTTTTCCAGGCTAAGGCATTGTAGAAAACGTAAAGGTTCATAAAAAATATTCTTAACTAACAAAGCTAACAACATCATTATGAACGATCAAAGCACTATGTAATAATACATGGTATTATGATACCTGGAAAATCACAAATTCTAATTTGAAGTATGTACAATAGAAGTCAACTCCCTTATTCTCTTTCCCTTCCCACCTGCAAGAAGGTTTAATATGTGCAATTATCTTAATAGTTGTGCTAAAACTGTCATGCAAAATAAGTATGCAATCTATGCAAAATAGGCATGCAAACCTATAACATACTTATTCCAAAACACTTCAAAGTCTTTGGATGCATGCAAAATATTTAAACCAATGTATGCAAAATAAGCATACTTATTTGAAAAAACATCAAGTGTTCGGATGTGTTTCTTCATGTTTTCATCATTCAAATAAGTGACACTCGATACATAAGATCGTGTTTGGATTTGTCTCTTCATTAACAAAATGTAAGAAGTTAAATTTGAGTGTTCTTAGTGTTCGGCATATTGGTTATTAAGGATTTATGACGTAAAAGATATAGAATGAGATAAGCAGTTTCAAAAAGCAACCCTAAAACTTCAGATTAAGAACTCAGTAATTCATCCGCATGTAAGTAGATGGCATATATCCAAACACTCCAAAATGATTTATAGATTTTAATAAGAGAACAAGAATGAGTCCTAAAATTTATCCCTAGCACCCCCTAAACCGATTATCACTTGCAATATTCCTTTTTGAATTAAGTAATTCAAAATTGCTTATTTGAGTAAAATAAAACACTGGTCAATTCAGAAAAATGTAGCCTAATAAGGAACGTGTTGAAAGTAGCTCAAAGTGGTTATAAATTGCAATAAAGGATCACTATTAATTTTTTTCGTAGCATCAGAATTAAATAGCAGCTGTGGCAATGAGTGTGAGAACTAATTAGATCCTTCTAGTCTTCTTCATTACATTTACTTTGCATTTTAGTAGATAGTTATCTACAATCACACTTTTTTTTACAGGTAAGTTATAGCAATAAGAATTCCTTCGTATGCAAACTCAATAAAGCGTATGAAAGGTTTGAGAGTATTTTGACTTTTCGGGTCATTTTTCGCGCCACCAAAAAGTCCCACCACCACCCGACCTCACCTTCAGACCTCACCATCACTAAAAGGCACCTTTTCACGCCACCAAAAAGTCTTTTCAGGTTTAGAGGTACTTATTAGTTATTTTATAATAGATCTATGATTATTAATTAAATTTTGAAGGGTTTTTTTTACAAATTTATAAATTATATTTGTAAATCTGAGTTTTTATAATTTCTTGTGTTTTTTACCGTTGCTGTCGCGCCGAAAGTTGCTGCCCCTCTCTTGCCGGAACTTAGCTCCGCCACCGCTTCTGTCTGTTTTATATATCTTTAACTTGTACATAAAAATCTTAGTTTTTTATAGGGTTTAGGGTTACATTGGAAACACAAATGATGAAATATGTTTCGCATGTATGGTTTATTGTTTTGTTTATTCATGTTTGACTCTTCATTATATTGGTAGGCGACAAACCATATGTCTTGAATTGTTTTGTTGATTTAAAATATATTAAAATATAATTTGCTTGTAATTCATATTTTCCTACACTAAGTTGATATTGTATATTGTAAAATTCTTAATGAAACATTTTAAAGCTTTAAATGTGCTTTAAATGTGCTTTAAAGGTCTCTCCTACCAAGGTGGATATTACAGATGTGTCGAAAAGAGTAAGAGCACAACTTTAATTTAAAAAACTAGCTCCTTATTCATTGCTTTTGAGAATATAAAGTGCATGAACTAAAAAGATAAATTTGGACTTGGAAACATACAAAGTAGATAACCAAACTTGGGATCTTAGTTATTAAATTTGTTTATTAACACAACATATCATTGAAACTTTTGAAGGTTTGGTGCAAAAAGAAAAAAAGTGATATGAGAGAGACACATGGTGACAAAAGAAAATTTGATTATATTTTGAAGGAAATGATACCTAAATATGGTTAATTTCATAAAGGAGGCATTGACGTCTAATATAAATGCAAAACTTACAAACTGATAATAATACATACCTTAGGTATGGAAAATAATTCATTTGAAAGTGTTGGTAAATACATTGAAATATTTTAAAGACTCATTTTTGAATGCTGTAATATGATGATAATAATCAAAGCTTCAAAGAGCGAGTTAGGTTATTAAATTGCAAAAAACAAATGCTCAAATATTAAGTATAGTTGTTAAATTACGGTCTCAAAGACTCATTTGCTATTAAGTATGATGAATTCTTTTGTATATGCCACTGTTTTTCAATCACGACAAAAGAAATTTTGTAACAACCAACAATAGTTGATCTCGCAAAAACATTTTATCAAACAAACAAATGCAAAAAAGAAAAACAAAATAAAGGACACAAAAATATTGACAAATAAAAATTTGGTCGAAAACTTTACACTTCCGCCGCTATCCGCGGTCACTAGATAAATGGTTATGAATATATCATTGGTACAATATTATAACAATGCTATTGGAAAAGTCACGTTAATAACAATGCTATCGGAAAAAACCCGTTGCTATGCACAGATTATCTATCGCCGCAAAAATATTAAAAAAAAGCTACAAATACAGCTTGCCGAAAAACAATTATTCGCTGATGAAATTATGTCGAAACTAGAAACCCGTTGCTATGCACTAGTACTCGTCTAGTTACAGAACAAATACAAAAGATAATGAAATGGGTGGTGATCTTTGCACGGATGATTTTACTTCATCCACAAAAAATTTACGTGAATTTATTTTTATACCCTCCATATACTTCTTAGATTTTACCCCATTTGCGTGACTAAACTTTTGCCATGCATTGATATTCACTATCAAATCTCAATTCCATCGTGTTTCCCTGTGCTAAAGAAAAGGTATATCACACATATAATCAACGTTTGCATTCACAATTCCCAATAACTTTTGAAACATATCTACCTGTCAAAGAAATCATCTAACCAATTGGGGACTAGAATGAAATATATTACAAGTTGCTCATGCAGCGAGTAACTATTGATGATATGTACTCATTGGACACCATCAGAGCTAGCTTACGGTGTTATCGCATCTCAGTGGTTAGAAGTGTTACATTCGTCCAGAGGACAGTAGTGATTTGAGAATTGTAAAAAAGTGATGTACACAGTGTGTGAATGATGTTAAATTTTCAACATGTTTGCACATAAAATATTTACCCGAGGTGTGACGGACCGTGATGATGAGCTTGTGGCTTCGGTATCCTGCTGAAATAAAAATAAGTGTAAACACGTGTTGAGTACAACATGTACATAAATACATACTTCCAACTAATATCATGTGTGAGTATCATTATCAGAATGTATACATAGTTGTGTACCTTATTGAATCGTATTACTTATTGAATGTATACATAGTTATGTACCGCATTATCAGAATGTATACATAGTTGTGTACCTTAGTTGGAGTTGTTGATGGAGGACGGACTCAATGATTTCAGACAAACGCAACACGGTAAAGACTGGCAACAATTTTTTAAAATGCAGGTACAAAATAGAAGAAAATCAACGATGGCGTATACTTACATGTTCATCCATTACAATCAATTCCAAATTTGTGATGTGTTGTTTTACATAAACTTGTTGCATCTAAGTACGAAGGATTCGGACTCGCAATGTGACGTTGTCTTTGACAACGCTCAAATCATTGATGTAACCTGTAACGAATGTGGCCATCTTTTAATATGAACGTTTTTTTTAATTGATCAGAAAAATTGTCGTGTTCAATCACCATGTACATGTGATCAATTTATCGCTTCAATGTTGCTAAAAATAATTACACCCAAAGTTAATCAAAGTTTAAAAACTTTGATTCATTTCCTTGGTTAAATTCAAATATATCATGGTAATACATAAGAAAAATACTATCTAAAAATAACAAAAGCATATCATAAATATGTTGTACCACCTCATTGTATTTATGTACTAGCTTAAAGACCCGTCTAACGCCGGGTTATGTTTAAAGACTTATTTTTTAAGATATATAGTGTGTGAATAACCAAAAAAAACAAAGAACGTGACAATGTTGCATTAATATTTGAAATGATGAATAAGAAAAAGTAATTAAGTCAAGTATCTCGAACAAACAACAGAGTTTTGTAGCAATTAAAAATAAGAAACGTCCAATCATTGTCTTATTCAAAATTTGAGATGTCCTTGAAGACCCGTTGTAACCCCGAGTGTAGGTTCAAAGATTATTTTTTAAGGAATAACGTGTGAAAAGCAAAAACTGTAACACTGTATTATTAATATTTACATGATGAATAAGTAATAAGTCAAGCATTTGACAAAAACAAAATTGAACCATCTCTAAGTAGACAGGTTGACCTTCCACCATAAACAATTAGACGCATTAACGTTCCTCTTGTCAGTGACCATTTCGAGATTAAGCCATGTTGTGTCCCATCCCGTCCCAAGGCAACCCTCTGATACTTCATAGGATAGTAATACTTTTCCGCCCTATGTTTCACCATTCTCTACTTTAAGTGTCTAAATACACCAATCCGTGTGTCAAAAACGTCATTACAACTACGCATAAAGACTTATCTAGCAAAGATCTTAACACTTAAAAAGTGATAAATTTTGTATGCGTTGAAATGGAACATTTTGACATGAAACTAAATTTTACCTATTTTTTAAGAGAAACATAAGCGTTATATATGATCATGTTTAATGGACAGGAAACACAGCAAAAATAGCTATAGTGTATAACTACATGATACATATTTTCATACAGCTAAATTAAACTTAATGTAAAGTATATAACTTAACCAAATTCATCTATAATATCAAACCAACATTCTTGCAAATACACTTATTTCTATTAACTTTAGATCAAAAGCATTTGGAATAAAGTTAATAATTGAATAATCCAAATAAAGTCTCATTAAAGGGTCCACGCTTCGAAAACCACGTCATGTACATTCGGGTTTGTCAAAACAGGTACCGATTCGCTCCTTGAATTGTGCGCTTATCCTTAAGAATTTGGAAATAAGGTTAGCCAACTAATTTTGACCACATTGACCCGGGTAACGCATTACCAACCTGCATGTGTAACCCGTACCAAGTTCGATACAAAATCATATGTAACATGGTACATTAACCTCATTTTTTTCCAGGCTAAGGCATTGTAGAAAACGTAAAGGTTCATAAAAAATATACTTAACTAACAAAGCTAACAACATCATTATGAACGATCAAAGCATTCTATGTAATAATACATGGTATTATGATACCTGTAAAATCATAAATTCTAATTTAAAGTCTGTACAATAGAAGTCAACTCCCTTATTCTCTTTCCCTTCCCACATGCAAGAAGGTTTAATATGTGAAATTATCTTAATAGTTGTGCTAAAACTATCATGCAAAATAAGTATGCAATCTATGCAAAATAGGCATGCAACCCTATAACATACTTATTCCAAAACACTTCAAAGTCTTTGGATGCATGCAAAATATTTGAACCAATGTATGCAAAATAAGCATACTTATTTGAAAAAACTTCAAGTGTTCGGATGTGTTTCTTCATGTTTTCATCATTCAAATAAGTGACACTCGATACATAAGATCGTGTTTGGATTTGTCTCTTCATTAACAAAATGTAAGAAGTTAAATTTCAGTGTTCTTAGTGTTCGGCATATTGGTTATTTGTTTTAAAGAGGCCCCATGTGGGGTACCATTTAACGGTTGAAAAAAGACAGAATGTCTGAGGTCAACTTGCTTTATCCTGCTTTTTGTTTCGTTAAAAAGGGCGACCCTTATCTCATTTATTTGATTTGCATCAAAAAATGCCGGGTCGTTAAAAAGCCACTGTTTTTGTTCGATAATTATTCTTACCCAAATTGGAACATGCGATAGTATAGATTTTAATAAGAGAACAAAAATGAGTCCTAAAATTTATCCCAAGCACCCCCTAAACCGATTATCACTTGCAATATTCCTTTTTGAATTAAGTAATTCAAAATTGCTTATTTGAGTAAAATAAAACACTAGTCAATTCAGAAAAATGTAGCCTAATAAGGAACGTGTTGAAAGTAGCTCAAAGTGGTTATAAATTGCAATAAAGGATCACTATTAATTTTTTTCGTAGCATTAGAATTAAATAGCAGCTGTGGCAATGAGTGTGAGAACTAATTAGATCCTTCTAGTCGTCTTCATTACATTTACTTTGCATTTTAGTAGATAGTTATCTACGATCACACTTTTTTTTACAAGTAAGTTATAGCAATAAGAATTCCTTCGTAGGCAAACTCAATAAAGCGTATGAAAGGTTTGAGAGTATTTTGACTTTTCGGGTCATTTTTCGCGCCACCAAAAAGTCTTTTCATGTTTAGAGGTACTTATTAGTTATTTTATAATAGATCTATGATTATTAATTAAATTTTGAAGGGTTTTTTTACAAATTTATAAATTATATTTGTAAATCTGAGTTTTTATAATTTCTTGTGTTTTTTACCGTTGCTGTCGCGCCGAAAGTTGGTTTGATAATGACACAAGAGAAGTGAATCCACTAAGCAAGCGACTCTCTCACTTTTCATATGATTCTATAAAAAATGGTCACATTAGTTAGCCGAGCCCAACAAAATAGCTGGAATGGACCTATTATAGGACCCATAGGCAATCAAGGCAGATACCATTATCAAGATCCGGAAAGGGGTTTTACTAAGCAAAGGACTACAAGTGTTCAAAAAACCACTCGAATGCACGCCTCGTGTTGCTTATCAAATGGTATAACAACTCCAAACGACCTCCAAAAAGTGTATGTAGGGACGCAACTTTTCTAGACCTTATTTTTGAATCGTACACAGTCATTACTCTGGCTAGACACGCAATCATTTAGCGCGAAACAAAGGTCACGTATGTGTAATGAACTTGATGGACGAATTTGATCACCTATTACCTGGTGTACTCAGAAGCAACCAACAGTGGCACTCTCATCATGTGAATCAGAATTCATGGCGGCTACTGGAGCAGCATGTCAAGCCTTATGGTTAAAACGACTACTTAGTGAATTAACTGGATGGGAAGAGAAAAGGATAACGCTGAAGGTCGACAACGTTTCAGCAATAGCACTCGTCAGGAACCCAGTTTTTCATGGAAGAAGCAAGCACATCGACATTCGCTATCATTTCATTCGAGAATGCGTAGAGAATGGGCACATCAATGTGGAACACGTCAGCGGAGAACTACAAAGAGCGGATATTCTAACAAAGGCTCTACCAAGATTGAAGTTCGTGACAATGCGACAAATGCTCGGAGTTCAAGATTTAGGACGAAGCAACGATCAAGATTAAGGAGGAGAATGTGAACCAAATAATCTTGTTCGATACTTCATATGTAATATTGTAAACACGAAGGACCAAATATGTTAGTTAGAAAATTAGTAACCGAAAGTTAGTTAAAAGCGGTTACAGAAAGTTAGTTATGTTAGTTGACTTTTTCGAAAAGACACAATGGTTCATCATGTCGATTGGAACCATATATATACATATGTAATACTCGTTTTAAATGGTTAGACGATTAAACAATATACTTATTCAATTTTTACTTTGCAACTTATAATTCGATCTAGATTTGGGACAACATTTGGCATCAAGAGCAAGGGTTATTACACGAAACAATTTCTGTTTCTGCATAACGAAAACATTAGCGAGAAGCCATAGTAGAACACGCTGAAAAGAGAAGAAACATCCTTGTTTTTCAGTGGTGAATGGTTTGGTTCTTTATCTTCCAAAGAAACAAACAACTTGAATAAGAAGAGACGTAAAGGAGATAGTGCACGATCTGTTTTGCGTGAAGGTTGCAAACGTTAACACCAAACGTTATTGGTGGGATAAAACTTTGTTGGTGACAACGAAGGGAAGGAAGAGACTCTTGGCGTATACAAGGAGACGTGGAAAACAAGAGTGGAAAACGCTAAAGAAGATTTCTTGTGTGTTTGCTATTAACGCGACGCTGGAACAAGAAAGGATACACATCGTTGGATAGAGAACGAGTGGTAAGGCTTTGTGAAACCGGTTTGAAAACAAGACACAAAGCAGTATAAGACGCGGGATATAAAGCGCAAGGAACGTTGTTGTGGAGAAAGATAGAAAGCGTATACGTGGAACAAAGAAAGGAAGGAGTACTCAAGAAAGATTTGGTGTGGAAAGAGTGTCGGTACGACATAAGAGAACAATAACAACAACGAGAATCAGAAACAAAGGAAGGACTTGTTTCGGTGCAACAGAATCAGAAACAAAGGAGTTTTGGTTCGGTGTGGTTACCAAGGCGTGGTACCAAGGTTGTGTGTAGGAAGGTTTGTGATTTTGAGATAAGAAATCAAAACAACACACAAGGTTTGTGTAGGAAGATTCTTAGATTTCAAAGGAACCGAAATCAAGAATAACACAAGGAGAAAAACGTGTAAGTGTGGTATAGAGAAGAAGCAAGTCTTGCGTTTTGTTTGTGTCAAATACAAATAAAATTCGACAACACAACAAGAACAAAACCAGGAAGCCGAGACCTTGGTTGTGATTCAAGGAAGAATACGAGACAACAAAGCAAGGAGGCTGTGGAACATTTGTTTAGACTCGTTGGCAAGGAAGGAAATTCGAAAAAAAAGGGGAACCGTGGTGAAGTTTGGTTTGAATCAAAACAGCAACAAGGCAACAAAATCCGAAAGTTTTTTTTAAG
>BQNB010007945.1:34639-91751 GCA_026074375.1 Tanacetum coccineum | reverse complement strand
CGTATGAGTTTCAAGGTATTTATGTGTATATGACTAGTGTTCACGTTAGTGTCCATGTTAGCACACTCATGGAACGTTTACGCCCTAGCTTGTCATTAATCATGTTGTACATACATTTTATTAGGTCCCTGCACCACTCTAGTGCTATTACACGCATGCATGTGCGTATACTTGGCGTGCTTGGTCTTTCGACGAGCACACACTCACGTTAGCTTATCATATATGTAAATAGGTGGCATTTATAACTAGACTCGTATATTACAAAATGAAATGTGACAAGAATGGATTAATGTCGAGACTTACAATGGTCCTAGCGTCTTGGTTTTGGATTTTAAACTCACACGAAAGGTTTACACCCAAATGTGTATCACCCTAAGCTTAAAATCTTATATACCCGACTCCTTAGCTTGCGTTTCCCCCTTTAAACCCTTGTACTCGATCCTAAATGCTTCCTTGAATCCTTAGAGAGAATGTGGTTTGTGTATGGTTTGGTTATTCAATAAGCCGAGTGAAATAGAGGGAAAATGAAGAGAGTTTAGCTTTGAGAGAGTTTAAGAGTTTTGGAAATGTATTAAGTGAACTTGTGAGTGTGTATTTATAGGCAATTGAGCTACTTAACTCTTCTAGTCACATAGTAAACCAAACCGTGCCCTTAACTAGTGGTTTTTGAGGTTTCTAGTTAGTTTCTCATTGTATTAAGCTAAACCACTTAAGTACAAGTTTTAATTAGGCTAGTTATGTACAAGATTTGCTTGATTCTTGAAATCTTAAGGATTTGTGTGTATGTCTTGTGTTTAGCCGTGGCCTAAGGGGCATAAGGGAAACAAATTGGTTAATATCCAATGTGTAATAGGTTAGTGGAGACAATTAGGACTATCATTAATTAACTAGGAGGTGTACAAGTACTTTAGGATCATTAGTAGGATTTTTAGGTATGTGTAAGTGTGTAGCCGGCCCCGATTGGGTCACATACACAAAATTTATTTAATTTTTGTGTTAAAGTTTTAAAAGTGGGTATTGGTTTGAGTCTAGGTAAGTCTAGGTATTTCCGGGGTGTGTCCAAATGTATTTTATTGCGAAACATAACCCTTTTACGTAACCAATAAAAATAAAATACGCAAAGTACATAATTATCTTCTTAATTATTATTTTTTACTTGGTTGGTGTAAACCTTAATTTATTTGATGACCGTTCACATTAAATGGTTATTTCTAGTCTACGCGATTTAGCTCAAAAGTAAAAGTAAAAGTAAACGCGTATCGGACCAAAATAAACAGTGACAAATAATATGAGTCGTAAAATGACCTGAAATTGAGAAATGTTACAATTACGTTCACCATGATAATCTAAAAAAAATATCTACAATACTTACTTAGTAACGTATCACTTCTTATTTTTATTCAATAATGTATCACTTTTTATTCTTATTCATTAGTGTTCCAATAAGAATACTATTATCTAAAATAACGGCTCGCATAAAAGCGTAATAAATAAAAATTCACAATTCGCAACCTTTTTCAATCCGAATATACCTCAATTATATTTCAAACATATATAATAATAGTTATCATATAATCACATGCCATTCTATGTATACAACAGATGCATAAATGCACCAATACATAACAATTCATGCATCCAACACATGCATAAATTTATTCATACTTAACTATTTATACATATAACACATACGTAAGCATATATCCATACATAACAATCAACAAATTTACCTTTTCCTTCTATAGGTAACCAACGGCAACGAGGAGTCTCGGCGTGCGTGTAGAAGCGTTATAGTTTAGGTTTTCAAAAAGACTTAGCCTAGTTCTCTATAACCTTAGGCTCTTGATACCACTATGTAACACCCCACCTAACGTACATTGGGTAGCACAACGGAAATTAGCAATTAGATGTTACTAAATAGCACCATTTACCAAGATAATAGAAAACGACCCAAATGAGACGTTTTAACAAGCATGTGTTCCATATTTATTCAGAGTTAAAATGCATTTAGGTCCCCACAGAATCGCAACCACCGTCTATTACAACCATTGAAAGACAATTGTTTCAATTAAAAGACATTATTTTTAACACAACTTAAGACATTGTTTTGAAAGACCGAAACACACAAGTAGTATTTCCATAAAATCCATCACACGTACGACACCTCCACGCCATCGTTGCCTTCATCCTTGGTTACCTGGGATAAAACATGTTTAAAACGTCAACAACAAAGTTGAGTGAAATTCATAGAGTTTAAAATAATCAGTACACAATAATCTTTGAACACATAATTAGTTCTCAGGAAAACAAAGCAACAAATGCAATGTATATCAATTTCTTTTCTTTCACGCAATAAGCTCATGACACCGAACGTTAACAGTACATATGGCATTTCATATGTTAAGGTGCCCCAAAACAAGGTATTATTGTCATATACCTACTATTTTCTAAATACAAAATGTCCGTTTGACAAGGTGTTCACCGTCGGATTCATACCCCGGACAGGGTTGTCAAACCCAATAGATCTATTTAATGCATTAGCGTTCACCTCACAAGGCAATTAACGGTTCATGAAATAAGGGACTTCGACAATAGCTACTTATGCGGAAACAATCTCATAATCGGGTCCAGCATACCATAAAATCATATGTGTTCGATTTATAAAACAAACATGTATCCCCCTCGCGGGTTTAAAAATATTTAAAAGAATTTAATGCGAGGCTATGAACTCACCTTAAGCAAATGATCCAAATTAATCAATCAATCAACAAGAGCAATAAACTTCACGTCTCAACCGCGACCTATATAGTACATAAAAACCCCCCCCCTACCCCCCCCCATACCCCCCCCCCCCCCCCCCCCCCCCCCCCCCCCCCCCCCCCCCCCCCCCCCCCCCCCCCCCCCCCCCCCCCCCCCCCCCCCCCCCCCCCACCCCCCCCCCCCCCACCCCCCCCCCCCCCCCCCCCCCCCCCCCCCCCCACCCCCCCCCCCCCCCCCCCCCCCCCCCCCCCCCCCCCCACCCCCCCCCCCCCCCCCCCCCCCCCCCCCCCCCCCCCCCCCCCCCCCCCCCCCCCCCCCCCCCCCCCCCCCCCCCCCCCACCCCCCCCCCCCCCCCCCCCCCCCCCCCCCCCCCACCCCCCCCCTTGCGGCGTGAACTAAAAGTTATAACATATCATATATTGTAACTTGCGTATTATATATATATATATATATATATATATATATATATATATATATATATATATATATATATATAGGGATGGGTTATAGGGAAAACCATATTTTGCTAGAAAACTCAGAAAACTCAGAAAACCAAACAGATGCCCTAAAAAAAACCAAAAGGATGCCTAATTTTTCAGACAAAATTGGTTTTTAGGCAATTATGGCATTTATTTATGATATAATGTCTATAAAAATGCTCAAAAAAACCAAAACAGATGCCCTAATTTTTTCAGGCCTATACAAAAGATTTTTTTTAGGCAATATGTTTGGTTTTTTTTTGTTTTTACAAAGTTAAATCGAGGCCATATTGCCTGAAAAATAATTTTTGCCTGAAAAAATTAGGGGAATTGTTTGGTTTTTTTAGAGGCATTTGTTTGGTTTTTCTGGGTTTTCCACCGAAATTAGGTTTTCTCATGATCCCATCCCCACTATATTATATCTTATTCATTTTATTATATGTAATATACTTTATATATATAGTAATATATGCGGGCACGTGAACAAAGTAGTAACATATCATATATTGCCTACTCGATATATATATTTATATATAATATATATATATATATATATATATATAATATTAGTACATATATAGCGGCACGTGACAATAAGTATAAAACATTATATTATTGCATACTTGCAGTATATATATATATATATTATTATATATATATATATTATATATATATATATTCTATTTTATATATATGAGTTAGGATCCAGTGAGAAGTAAAATTAAAATAAGAAGTGGTGAGAAGTGACTAAAATCATACATTTGAGATGCAACGACTTGCATTAGATGCATTTTTATTCATTTAGATGCACCATTTTGAGTTTTCGAACGTTAATTTGATGCGTAGATGTGCAAATTGATTTTGATTATTTCGGCACATGCAGAGGAACAAAAAAATAAAATGCATCTAATATACGTATATGCATTAAATAAAAGCTTGTAATCACATTTTGATCGTTATATTGAATCTAAGATTAAAGAGTTGGCATCATTTTAAGTCGGTGCATCTCGGGATATGCGGTTATAGTTTCTTATTATCCTCTTATTTTAGAAAACTTCTATTTTGATCCTAATCTTATATATATATATATATTTACGTTTATATATGTATATACGTATATATATGGTATATATCGTATATATATGTATGTATCTTTACTTGATTTCTCCAAGTGCGACACAATAAAACATTTCGCTTTGACTTACTTAACAATTTCACAAACATTTTCAAAAAGTTTCCATTTTTAGAAAGCTTTGCCGAAAGTAAGATAATAAAACCAAACTTGCATTTCATCTTTGTTTTAAACTAATCATTACGAATCCTTGCTTGTTTTATAAACTATATTCAAAAGTATACGCAAGTTTGACTTTCAAAAGTCAAACTTTGTAGTTGACTTTTTACCCAAAAATAACATAATCTTGACTCGGCCGTAAAATCTCCGTTTTTAGGAGTTACAAGGCCTACCTTATATCAAAACGGACATTAGAACATCCTTTATCATATTTAAAAGCCTAATTTAGATTTCAAAATTTTCTCGACACGCTATGGTCAAGTCAAACTTTCTGGTCAACAAAAGTCAACACAAAGTCATACTAAAACTCATTTTTACCAAAAAACCAAACCATTTTCCAACATGTTTAAACTAGCCTATAAAAAAACATGTACTAAAAACTATATCAAACTCTTGTTTTATACTTGATATACTTTCAAACCCATTTGACACTGGAATCAAATCTAGTTACAATCACATATTAGGTAAAAGCCATTAATTTATCAACAAATAACAACAAGTAAACACTCACAAAGCTATAAGAAAATCAACTTTGGTTTCCCCTTGGTGCTTGGAATCGGAGAACCACAAAGACCAACCAAACAAAACCTTTTCAAACAACTAGCACCAAAACAACACTAATCTAACACCCTTAAACACTTCCTTATACACCAAATCAATAGAACTTGACCAAAAACCCAACTTCTTAAATACTCATTGCATGTGAGGTTTCTTTAGTGGGAAATGTAGAGGATTGAACAAGGATTAATATGGTATAAACGGATTTAATTGCATGTGAGTAATGAATTTTTGACAATGAAAAGTGTGTGTGTGTTTGTATTCGAACGACAACAAGGAGAGGAGAGAAAGAGATGAACAAATTTTCTAAAAGAATGAAATGAGAAGTATAAGTGCCTATTTATAGAATTAGACTTTGATATATTGGCAACACTAGTCCCTCCATACTCCATCTCTTTTAAAACTAGTACAAGTCATCTTTTTATTAATAAAATTCGGCCATAAACACGAGTCACACCACGTTTGTAAATATTTTAAATCCGTCCCACTAAATATAGTTTAAAACCTTTAATAAAACGTTAAACCTCGTAAAACACGACCTTTAAACACGGTTTTTACAAAAACTCGGGGAAACGACGAAAAATACAAAATTAACATATTTACGCTCTCGGAGCAATAAAATAAATTTTTCTGACTTTCTTAGATGCTAAAAACAAATAAAAACTAAATCACGGAATGAAATTCACCAATAAATGGAATTTCTCATCAACCACATATAGCATAACGACTATAATTATTTACGTAATTAAAAATAACTATCTTAGCTAAGGATAAACGTTGACCTGAAACTCGGGTTGTTACAATGTGTTATCAATTTTGGTGGTAGTTATCATTTGAGAATTCGGTGTGCTCCGTTTGAAGCATTGTATGGTAGGAAATGTAGATCGCCTGTTCTAGGGGCAGAGATTAGAGAGAGAAGTTTGATTGGACCTGAGTTAGTACTAGAGACGACAGATAAGGTGGTATTGATAAAGGAAAAGCCCAAAGCGGCGAGAGATCATTAGAAGAGCTATGTTGATTTTAGGCGTAAGCCGTTAGAGTTTGAGGTGGGAGATCGTGCATTGTTAAAGGTGTCGCCTTGGAAGGGCGTAGTGCGTTTTGGAAAGAAGGGTAAGTTAGCACCAAGATATGTAGGACCGTTTGAGATCTTTGAAAGGATTTGCCTTGTAGCGTATAGGTTGAGGTTACCCGAGGAGTTAAATAGCATACATGACACCGTTCATGTGTCAAATCTGAAGAAGTGTCTGGCGGATGCAAATTTGCATGTACCATTGGATGAGATCAGGAAATTCCCCAAACTAAACGATTGTGTGTCCTCACGCAATATCACATGCCTTATAACCAAATACCTCGAAACTTTCCCAAACTAAACCTTTGAAAAGTAGCAAAGAGTTTTGTTGAGAGAGTTAAGAGATCACAAGTTATAAAACACCCGATTTCCCATTTTCAAAGATTTTTTTCTTTTTTTTATGGTTTTTCTTGATAATTAACTACCTAACTACAACTTATTTGTGTTGACATAATGTATTGTTTTCATTACCTCATTGGTAACTTTTAGGATCATAGAACAAAAAGCACAATTAAGTGTCTAAAAGATAACTTCATCATCCTTGATTTTTCACTTTTCCCATGCTAAGCTTAAAAACAAGATCATTGTCAATTACAAGTCATGACACTAACACTACTCATAAATATTAATTGTGTACTTACTTTTCCTCCCGCAAATCCTACTTTTGTATCTCAAGATTTTACTTAAGTCATATACCCGAAGGCTCTTTAAGACTTTTATTTCGATACTTATTAATTCCAAAAATAAAGCGTAACGGTTAAGAACGCAATAATTAAACTCCTAGTCTTTTCAATAAGATCAAATGTCATCAAGATTAAGTCCACATCGAGGCGACCAAAATTTGGCTTTTATGTGGCTACTAAAGCAACGCACCTATTCAATGTTCTTATACCCTAAAGGGGGGGACTCTTTAAGACATGAATAGCCATCTCTTATTTGCACCATATTACCTTAGGATCTTTAAGTACAAATTAAGAAAAAATTAGCAACATTTTTAAACTTCGGTCATTTAGTAAGGCTACATCCTTCGCCACGCCTCCGACAAGATGTAGCAAACATATTTTGACTTTGGTAACTTCCTTGACCTTTTAGAAGGCTGTAACATCGGTTGTGAGCCGGCAAGATGCAGCAAACTTTTATCAGTCTCGGATTATTATTGAATTCTACTTATCCCATATACCCTAAGGCTCTTTAAGGAATAAGCAAAATATTTATCTTTGTGAGAAAACTATAGTATGCAAATTTAAGTATCTCCTGCTGTGTACTCATCCTAATCACAAAGGAACTCAAAGAAAACTTCTATGAGCTAATTATTACCAAAAAACCGCACAACTCTTATTTATTATAACATTTATATATATTGGTGAAAAAGATAATGGGAGAAAAAGCCACAATGGAATACTTATAAGCTTGAAAGAAATCCAATTATTCTATGTTTAATGTCATGTCTTTATAAATAAACTATTCATTTTCGTTCTTCGCAATTTAAAATTGCTAAGAAAGAATATTCACGAACAATTAGCCATATAAAATTCCAACTCGCATATTTAAAAATCTACTTGAGATTAGCACATGTCTTATTTTACTAACGATTTCAAGTCTAGCATGTTTAAAGTCTATATGAGACTAGCACAAACAATCATCATTAATTGGTAAGGGAGAAAGCTAGAACTCTACACGTTCGATCGGGTCAAAAAATTACTTCTTATTCTTACCAACGAAAAACCTACATTTTTGTCTTAACACATTTTTTATTTTTTATTTTTTATTTTTTTACTAAATTAATTTTTTTATAACTAAATTTAAAATTTTTGCTATTTTTTGTGGGAAAACGGGTACGTGAGAACAAAACAATAAGCAGGTAATATCAAATCGATAGATTCCCTTCCCCAAACTAAAACGAAACATTGTCCTCAATGTTTAAAGTCGGGTCTCTACGAAAATCTAAGCCGTTTATGAATTATGCAAGATAACGTGGAATGTTAAGAATGACAAGGATATCGGATCTCCCAAAATAATTTCACACAAAGGATGAGGGAAGCTCGAAGTAGAACGGCGGACACAATCAACATGGTCCACGAGAGGCTTCAAAAATTTGTTGGTTCGATCTTACAAAATCACAACAAACAAGCAACAAACATCGAGAAATCGGAAAGAGTACAAGCCTCTCACAACACATTAGATAATAGAAAATAGAGAGAAAATAGAAAGGATAAGCATGGGGTGATCTCCCACGAAGCGGCTTGTTTTTTGTCACCGAGTCGCAAGCTCGACTCGATCCCTGAATTTAGTTGTCCTTAGGGAAAGTTTGGAGATCCGGGATAACCAATGGTGGTGTATCCCCTCCATAGTAATGCTTAAGACGGTGACAGTTGACTTTGAATTTAGGAATCATCGGCTATGAGCCAAAACTTGGCAGTGCCAATAAAGGGATAAAAATTCTGTGATTATGAAAGGTCGAACCATCAGGATTTGAGACTTTTTCTAGAGAAAATTTTAATCGGGAGTTGAAAAGCAAGATTGTTCACCAACATTGAAGATTCGGGTTCTTTATCTTGGATCGTGTAGTTTTCTTTGTACTTCTTCTTGTAGATTAGCGAATTCTCATTATCATTGATCACGATAGCTCGCTAAGTTCATTGAGTTGAGCTTTCGATGATCACCCGCGGTCTTTAAATCGAAGTTGACATGCTTAAGAGCCCAATATGCCTTGTGTTCTAATTCAACGGGTAAGTGACACGCTTTTACATAGACTAACTTGTACGGAGTGCATAATTAATTAGGTCTTGTAAGCGGTCCTAAAAGCCCCTAATGCTTCATTCTAACGTGTTACCATGAGGCACGGTTTTCTCCGACCGTCCTCTCCAAAATTCTTTTGAGACCTCGATTCGTGACTTCAACTTGACCACTCGTTTGAGGGTGGTAAGGAGTGGAAAGACGATGGGTGACACCATATTTTGACATGACTTTATCAAATTTGTCATTACAGAAATGGGTCCCTCGATCGCTTATAATTGCTCTAGGAGCACCGAATCGGGAGAAAAGGGATTTTAAGAACTTAACAACTACTCTAGCATCGTTGGTGGGGAGCGCCTTGGCTTCAACCCATTTGGAAAGATAATCGACGGCTACTAGAATATATTTGTTTCCTCTAGACGACGGAAAAGGTCCCATAAAATCGATACCCCAAACATCGAAAATTTCACAAACTTGGATTGCATTTTGAGGCATCTCATCTCGATGTGAAATCTTGCCTTGTCTTTGACATGCATCACAAGATTTGAATTCGTAAGCATCCTTATAAATTGTAGGCCAAAAGAAACCGGCATCAAATACTTTCCGAGCGGTGATATTAGCACTATGATGGCCCCCGGTGGGTCCTTCATGACAAGCCTTGAGGATTTCAAGAGCTTCTTGGCCAAATACACATCTACGGATGATTTGATCTGCACATGTACGAAAGAGATAGGGATCATCCCAAAAGTAATGCTTTATATCCTTGAAAAACTTCCTCTTTTGTTGGGTTGACATTCCTTTGATAAGAAAATTCCCCGCGTGGTAATTTGCTATATCGGCAAACCACGGGATATTTTGGTCATCATGAGAAGTCACCGTGTTCAATGTTTCAAGAGGAAAAGTTTCATTAATCTCCTTAGGATCAAAAACATTCTCATACGGGTTTTCAAGACGAGAGAGGTGATCGGCTGCATAGTTTTCAGCTCCCTTGGTATCAATTACTGAAAAATCGAATTCTTGAAGAAGTAAGACCCATCTAAGCAATCTTGCTTTGGCGTCTTTCTTGTTGAAGAGGTATTTTAATGCGGAGTGGTCCGTGTAAACAACACTTTTGTTCATGATTAGATATGATCGAAACTTCTCAAAAGCGTAAACAACTGCAAGCATCTCTTTTTCCGTTGTTGTGTAGTTTGATTCTGCTTCGGTCATTGTCTTACTTGCATAATGAATTGGTCGGAAATGCTTCTCAATTCTTTGTCCTAGAACCGCACCTATTGCATAATCACTTGCATCGCACATGATTTCAAAAGGTTGGTCCCAATTCGGAGCAATGAGAATTGGAGCTTCGGTTAACTTCTTTTTCAATGTTTGAAAGGCTAGAATGCAATCTTCCGAGAAGATAAAAGAGTCATTCTTCTCTAAGAGATAGGTCTTTATGGGTCGAGAGAGATTTTGGAAAAGTCTTGATAATCTCCGATGGAATCCAGCATGCCCGAGAAACTTCTGATTCCTTTGACGGTTGTTGGTGGAGGAACGTTTGATATTACATCAACTTTGGGCTTATCGACTTTTATTCCTTTCTAGTGATCTTATGTCCTAAAACAATGCCTTTCTTTAACCATTAAAAGGGCTCTTTCTTCCTAATTTGTGCTATTTGGTGTCTTCACCCTTTTTGAGCTTTTTATCCTAAATTGGCAAGACATGAGGAAAAAGAATCTCCGAAAACTGAAAAATCGTCCATAAAGACTTCCATCGTTTTTTCTATCATGTCGTGAAAAATGGCCATCATACAACGTTGAAAAGTTCCGGGTGCATTGCACAAACCGAATGGCATACGACGGTACGCGAAAGTTCCGTATGGGCAATGAATGGAGTTTTTCTTTGTCTTTAGAGTCAAATTGGGATTTGAAAATACCCCGAAAAACCATCTAAGAAACAATAAAATTCGTTGCCGGCTAAGCGTTTCTAGCATTTGGTCTTGAATGGTAACGGAAAATGGTCTTTACAAGTTGCTTAGTTTAAACTTTTGATAGTCGGATGCAAACTTATCCATCCACGTGGACTAATCTTGTAGGCACCAGCTCATTTTCTTGTTATGACAACGGTCATGCCACATTTTTTGAACAACAAATGGACGGACTAACCCATGACTACCGAGATCGGATAAAATCAATACTGCGTCAAGAAAGTTTTTCTAATTCTTTTTTGATTGACGTCGTGGATTTTAGGACTAACCCTCTTTGATGTTGGACTGAAGGTTTCGTAATCATTTCTAAAGGATTTTTGATGAGAGTAAAACTCTGGATCTATGCTATCGGATATCAGAAAAGGTTTCCTGTAATTGACTTATTTTCGCGTTAAGACCGTTAATGAGGGAGGTCTTTTTATCTTAGGCTTAAATCTTTTGAAATTATGACTGGAAGGGCTTGTTATTTTTCCTTAAAAGCATACTCGAGATGCGGAGGTAACTCGCTTTAAGTTCGAGCTTCGGGGAAGTTCATCCTTTAGGTTCATAAGAAGTTGCATATTCGAGTGAGACTTATTTGGTTCAACAACTTTAAGATCTTTTTGAATTCCGGGTGAGTAATCTCCATGGTTTGGTGGAGGTAATGGATCACTATTGAGAAGTGCTTCGAGAATGAGAATATCACCCTCGGGATCGTAGTACGTAGCATTGAAAACTGGCGAAACTGGTTCATCATCGATTGCTATAAAAGCATCGGCTTCTTCAAAGAGTAAAAAATAGCTTTCATCAAAAGGAGTAAGTGTCGGAGATGAAGTGGAAACAATCGGATCGTAGTACGGAGAAGGATTATTATAAGCAACGGAATTGGAAAATCCAAGAACTTCTTGTGAATAAATTTCACAAGCGACATCGATTAGATCAACTTTCTTTAACGATTCGAGATTGTTGTATGAAATGGAAGGCGTATCACCACATTTAAGGGTTAAAGATTGATCATCATTCCTAAGAGTAATCTCTCCTTCGTAAACATCGATTAAAGCATAAGCCATCCTAAGAAAGGGTCGCCCGAGTATTAACGGTACTCGAGGATCGGCTATAAAATCAAGAACAACAAAATCGGCGGGAAAGTAAAACTTCCCTACTTTGACAAAAACATTTTCGGCGACACCGGTTGGTTGGAAGTTGTTCGTATCGGCTAGCTCAAAAACCATTTTTGTTTCGGTATGACCTAAAATCCAAGCTTTTTCCAAATGGAAAGAGGCATGAGATTAATGCTAGCCCCTAAATCGGCAAGGGCTAGATAATTATCAAATTCTAAAAAATCACAAGGAATTAGAAATCGGCCTGGGTCACCTAGCTTTTCCGGAAGCTTTTTAAGGACGACCGCACTACAATTTTCATTCAACGGCGTTTTGGTTAATTCGATCAACTTGTCTTTGTTATTTAACATCTTTTTAAACATCGACGCAAACTTTGGCATATGGATGAGAGCATCCGCAAAACTAAGCTCAAAATGAAGGTTTCGAAAGATTTCCATAAACTTTGAAGAAAGAATGTCATCTTTTTCATGAATCTTTTGTTTGTTGAGTCTCGACGGGTAAGGTAAATTAGGTTTGGCTTTGTTAGCAACGAAAGAAGGCTCTTCGATTGGTTCTTTGTCTTTGGTTTGTTCTTGGACCAATGGAGGAGGTTGGATGTCTTCGGTGCTCGGTAGCTCCGTATCCTTTGTCGCCTCACTTTCCTTTTCCACCACCGGCGGTGGAATCGGAGGTCCATTGTAAGTAACACCACTACGAGTCGTAATTGCCTTGGCTTCATTTCTTGGATTTGGAATGGTATTGCTTGGTAACGTACTTGAACTTGAAGCTTGGTTGGTGTGATAGCTTTGCATGAAACTGAGCATCATCTTCTGAAAATCATCTTGCTTCTTTTGAGAATCATTGTAAACTCTTTGAAAATCATTTTGGTTCCTTTGAAAATTATCCAACTTCATTTGCAAGTTATTCATATTCGCATCATTAGCTTTAGCATAACTTTCAAAATCCGTTTTAGACACACCTTGAATTTGTGAAACGGGAGGTAAAGCTTGATTAACCAAAGGTTGATTTGTTGGTGGTTGGTATGGTGGGGCTTGATAAACGGCTCCTTGATTGTTTTGACGGTTTTGATTAAAGCTTGTTCCACGGTTTTGATTGAAATTAGAATTGGTTCCTTGGTAACGGTTTTGGTTGTTTTGAACATTCGGTTGATTGAAACCCGGTGGTTTCATTTGGCTTGCTAAATTGGAAGGTTGGTTTCTTTGAAGAAAATTGCCAACGGCTGCGGTTTGTTGAAATTGTTGGATGTTGTCATGAAAAACGGGAAAATCGTTTCCACCTCGAGTTAACGGACAATGGTTAAAATTGTGATTCGATCCACATGTAACACATACTTCCTCAACCGCTTTGACGGGTGCGGGAGTAGTAACAACTAAAGCTTTCATTTCATTCATCATTTGTTTCATCTTAATAGTCATCTTAATCTAGAGAGAAAAACGGCTATTTGTTGCATATCGAAAGAAATTATTAGAAGGTGAGAATTAGAAGAGGGGCATCCGTACGCACTCTTTGATATCATTAGCCGACTTCTTGAGTAACGAACTTTTGACTTGCTTTCAATAATCGCTAATCCTTCTTGAGGCATCTTGTCTAAAAAATTGCCACCCGCGGCGGAATCTAAGGCATCTTGATCGTTGGAATTCAAAGAATTGTAAAAAGTATCGAGTTGGTGTAGTTCCGAAAAGCCATGGTGAGGACATTGACGAAGGAGTCCTTTAAAACGTTCCCATGCTTCATTGAAGGTTTCGTTTGGTTTTTGGAAAAAAGTAATGATCTCATTCCGATAGTAAGTGGTTTTTGAAGGTGGGAAGAATTGATTTATGAATTTTGCAACAAGGTCGTCCCATGTGAGAATTGATCTTGGAGGTTCTTTGTCTAGCCAATCTCGGGCTTCACCGTCTAGAGAGAAAGGGAAAAGCAAAAGCTTTATCGAAGTGTTTCAGATCTTTGGTTCTAAACGTTGAAGTGACTTTGTTGAAAAATCGAAGGTGATTGTGAGGGTCTTGTCTACCCGTAAACTTATTGCTTTGCACAAGATTAATCAAAGGTTGTTTAAGCTCAAAATTGTTAGCATTAATCGGTGGAACAACAATAGCATCTTCGTATCCCTCGATGGGAGCTTGTAACATTTGGGCCATCGTTCGATTATCGGCCATTGCAACAATGTTTTGATCGACAATTGGTTCTTCTAAATCAAAATTTTCAACAACACGGAGAGTTTGTTGTTGTCGACGTCTTCGAGATTGCGAACGAGTGCGCATTAAAAAGCAAAAACTAAATCAAAAAAGCAAAAACTTTACACTAATTTTTTTCTTTTTTTTTATTTAACAATGTATTTTAATGATTAACAAGGAAGAGACTTAAGAACCAAATAATCAAACTACTTCACGGTGCTCTCAAAAAATTGCTTTGCAAGGTGAGCCGTTTTTCGTAGAGGAACACAAATTGGCAAGTGTTAAATCTTTTGTCGTTTGGGAACCAACAAGTTCACCGGAATTGATTATGATAATACCTCCGTTGAGAGTATTATATTTTGGTATTTTTACCAATTGGTGACTTTTTATCTCTTAATTAAAAAGGAAGATTTTTTTATATTTTTGATTTTTCTATTTTTTTTATCTTTTTATTATCTTTTACTTATACTAAAAAGAAAAGGAAAATATTTTTTTTCTTTTTTATTATTTTATGATTTTTTTGGATTTTTGAATTATAAAACAAGAATGAAACTTTCGAGGGTGAAAGGATCTTCAAACCAAATAAACTAAAAACGAAGGAATCTTAAACACTAGTCCCCGGCAACGGCGCCAAAAACTTGGTAGCAGTTTATATACACAATAAAATATACTATAAAAATAATATTCCACAAGAGCAATTAAGAAAATTCCCTAAGGAAAATTCACTCTCAAAAATATATATAATATAATATATAATACGTATATTTAACCGGGTAAATATGATCACCCGGGTCGTTTCCCCAACGACTAGTGAAATTGAAACCTCGTTTAAGCTTGGATTCTGATTTGAATGAAGCAAAGATATTTTTAATAATCTATATCTACTAAATAAAAGCAACAATTAAAATTGAACAATTAAAGGCAATTAAACAATTAAACAAATAAACACGACGATTTAAGTATTAGACTAGAATTAAACCTATGATTGCAAACTAATTTTTCTACACATTAAACTAGGATAAAAGAAAATTTTAAGAAAAAGGAAAATATTTTTTTGATTATTATTTTTTTTATTTAATATGAATTAAAAAACTATTTAAAACTAAATAAATCCTAAAAAATATAAAAATCAGAAAATAATTGAAATTATATTTTTCCTAGGTAAAATAAGTAAAAAGAAAATTTTAGAAAAAAGAATTATTATTTTTGGCTTTTTAGATTTAAAGATATGATTTTTCTAAAATTTAAACTAATTAAAAACTTTTAAAAATAATAAAACTATTAAAGATAAAATCCTACAAATTTTATAAAAATTATACTAAATAAAGAAAATATGCAGAAATTTTATAAAAATAAAAGCCCTAATTTTTACTTTTTATTTAAACCTTAATTAAACTAATTAAAAGCTAAACCCTAATTACTAATTTAAACTAATTAAAATTAATTAAACTAACTATTTAACTAACTAGGGACTAACTATGCAAATCCCTAAAGGACTAACAGGAAAGCTAACTAACTAACGGAGGGACTAACCTAGAAACTTTAAAGTTTCAATTCCTACCCTGAGGCTAACCCCCGACTACAAACTAAATCCAAATAAGCCTTAAAAATAAGTTGAGAACAAAAAGTGCTTAAAATTAAAAACTTATAAAATCAAAGTTGTAGATTAAGTTGGGGTGAACAAATTTAACAAAAGCACAATAAGCTGAAAACCATTAATAAGCTCTAAAAGAGCTTATTAATAAGCTGAACTCAGAAAGTAAGGGTTTCCCCTTGGTTTCACTTACAAGCTTATAAAAAGCTCAATTTAAGCTCATTTTCAAAAACAAAAGTAGTTCTATAAAGCCTATAATGTGTTTTAACTAATTATGAAAAGATTAATAGCTCAATAACACTAGAACCTATCTGAAATTGAATGACAAAATGCTAAACTCAGGAATAAGCATGAAAAGCACAAAATCAGTTTAAGCTCAAAAACTCAATAAGCAAATCTAGAAGCTAATCTCTTGGAAACTTACTTAACAATTATAAAACTATAAAACTAAATGAAAAGATCTATTCTTATAAGCTAAAAATTAGAATTTAAAAGCTACTTTAATCTACCTACTGTTTTTGGTCTTTTTGGTTTTTAGTGACTTTTAAAAGCAAGATTAAACTAGCAAAATAAGCTGGAAATGGAAATTAAGCAGTGACTAATCCTAAGCTATATGAAAACTAAAACAATCCTAAATCTAAGCTTCTAATTCCTATTTTATCTAGCCTAAAATGAAACTTAAAGATCAGCAGTACTAACTGATGTTAGTACTGCTGGTGCAATTGGCACAAACAAAGACCAATAGTGCAGGCTCCCTTTGAGGTTTGGTGCTGCACTAAACACTCTCTTTGAGTGTGTCAAAACTAAATTCAATCACTCTTAAAGCCTAGAGATCCTAGGACAAAAATAAGCCAACTAATTTTAAGCCTAAAGGTACCCTGGTGCTGGAACCAATATAATAAGCCATAGCTTTTGAATTTTAGCAAACTAACTTACAAAAACTCCTTTCCTAGTGATCTTAAATAAAACCTAAGTGGTGTAGTCAATATGCACTAGTCAAATTTATATAGGTATAGTATAAATCCTGTGACAATTCTTCCAAATTACTTCTCAAACAAGAGAAATAAAAAAGTAAAATCTCACTTAAGAAAACACAATACGTATATTTTTAACCGGGAAGTATTTCTTCTCGGGTCGTATCCCAACGAAATCATGAATTGAGATTTGGGAATAATTCGGATTCGAGTCAAGAATATTTTTTGGTTTTTTAAGACTTATATGACAAATTATATAAGAACTATGATCTAGACTAAGAAAATTAAAAACAGATGAACAATTAGGATTATTAAGCTAAATGAAAATTCAAATAAGCACTAATAAGCATACAGAATAAGTAAATAAGCAGATCTAAGTTTAGAAAGCAATAAAACTACTCCCTCCGTCCCTAAATAAGTGTCTACTATTAACTTTCGAAGTCATTCTTCTTCAACTTTGACCTAAAATTATTTTGTTTGTGTTATATAATACTTGATGAAAATCATATCCATGAAAATACATTGAAAACTCAATCCATTCATATATTTTGCATCAAGTATTATATAACACAATCAAAATAATTTGATGTCAAAGTTGAAGAATAATGACTTCGAAAGTCAATAGTAGACACTTATTTAGGGACGGAGGGAGTAATATTTAAAGCAAGCAATTAAAGAAAAACCTACTTTGGCCTCTAGCTAAACAAGAGGAGCCAATTATGGCAGCTACAAACTCCCTAGCTTATTAATATGCTAGGGTATAAGTCCATGGGATCTCATCCATTACTAGATCCCTTTCCATAAGCTTTAATCCATTAAGTTTAAGGTAAATAGGTATTTTAAAGCTGTTTTAAGAGTTTAGGTAAGATTAAGCTAAGTTGAGCTCTATTTCAGCTTATAGACTGAAAGAGCTTATATGAGCTTGTTAAGCTTTAGCTTAACATCAAATAAGAAAAATGAGAGCTTATGAATTTAAACAAAAGAGCTTTTGAGAGATTAAAATCAACTGAATTTCATTAATAAAAAGATTGATTACAATACTTAAAAGGAAAGTTACAAGGTTTTAAAAGGAAAAATAAGCTAAAAGGAAAATTTAGCTAAAACTTAAATCTAAAAGCTACGTCTGTGAGTGTGAAGAGTGAGGCTCAATTTATAGCCTTAAGAGGAACATTCTAGGCCTGAAATCTTGTTAGACGCGCCCATCAATCTCAGCCATCAATGACCATTCATTGGGTCTTTGTTTTTGGCCATTGGATCACTAAGTGACCTCACACGGATTGGCAAGCTGTCAATCCATGAGAGGCTCACTTGTGCTTCTTCTCTGAGTAGAAATAGTACAAAACCCACATTTCTTGTGCTTCTTTGCTATGTCCACGTGTCTTAAGCTTGAGAGTAAGCTAATGAATCCTTTGATTAGACTAATTTCTCCCTGCCTTTGTATAAACAAGCTCTTGAATTGTCCATTTTAGCCATCAATTTCCATTTGCCCTCTCTTTTACCCTGGATGGTGAAACGGGGAAGAAAGGTAAACAGTAACACCTTTCGCACCCAATTTGTTTAACTGAAAGAGTAAAATTCAGTTGAAGTTTAAGGTATTGACATTACTAGCCCCTATCTTTCTTAATCCCTTTTGTATTATAAATCAAGTTTAAAAATTTGCAAGATTGGACCCTGTGGTTTATAAAAAGAGAGTTGGGCTATGGATTGGGCTTTTGGATCCGGGTGAGGCCCATTTAGGCTTAGGGACCATTTATGGACTTTTTTGAAAGTAGAGGGGTTATTTTGAAACATTTGGGTCCTGTTGACTTTTGTTGACCAAGATTGACTAGAGGTTTGACTTTTTCTGGCTTTGCTTCTGGCTTTTGTACACTCTTCCGTTCTAGTGTCCGTGCTTGCCCGTTTTTGACTGTTTTCTTATGATTTTTGATATATCCATACCTGTACACACAAAACACAAATACAAGCATATTGTTGCTATTTTTGGTCTGTTTTGGGTTTAATTGGGTTATTTAGGTACAAACGGATATGTGTATTTTACACTTATCAAAATTCCCCAAACTAAACGGTTGTGTGTCCCCACACAATATCACATGCCTTATAACCAAATAAACCCCCCCCCCCCCCCCCCCCCCCCCCCCCCCCCCCCCCCCCCCCCCCCCTCTGCGAAATTTCCCAACTAAAACTTTGAATATTTAGCAAAGAGTTTTGTTGAGAGAGTTAAGAGATCATAAGTTATAAAACACCAAAATTCCCATTTTCAAATCTTTTTTCTCTTTTTATGATTTTTCTTGATAATTAATTACCTAACTATAACTTATTTGTGTTGACATAATGTATTGTTTTCATTACCTCATTGGTAAACTTTAAGGAATATAGAATAAAAAGCCCAATTAGTGCTCTAAAAGATAATCCTTCATCATCCCGGATTTTTCACATTTTCCCCATGCTAGCATAAAAACAAGATCCATTGTTTATTACAAGTCTTGACACTAACACTACTAATAATACTAGTTGTGTACTTACTTTTTCTCCCGTAAATCCTACTTTTGTTTCTCAAGATTTTACTTAAGTCATATACCCGAAGGCTCTTTAAGACTTTTGTTTCGATATTTATTAATTCCAAAAATAAAGCGTAACGGTTAAAAACGCAATAATTAGCTCCTATCCCATTTTCAAAAGATCAAATGTCATCAGAATAAAAGTCCTAATCGAGGCAACCAATAATTTGCTTTTATTAGGCTAATTAAGAAAGGCACCATTCATGTATTATACCCGAAGGCTCCTTTAAAGACATAAATGGAACAAATCTTTTTTTGCACCATATACCTTAGGATCTTTAAGGCAAAAAATAAGACAAAAATTACTGCTAAGCTTATTATACCTCAGTCCTTTAGAAGGCTACATAACATCGGCCACGCCTTACGACATGTTGTCGCACAAACAATATTTCGCACTTCGTAACTTCAATCGACCATTTTAGAAGGCTGTAAACATCGGTGTGAGCCGCAAGAGAACATCTAACTTTTATCGTTTGGATTATTAGTGAATTCTATTATCCTATTAACCTAAGGCTCTTTAAGTATAGCAATATATTTATTATTGTGTACATTATTAGTATGCCAATTTAAGTATTATTGTTGTGTACTATCCTAGGTACTAAAAGAAAACTTTATTAGTAATTTTATTTAACCAAAAAAACGCACAGCTCTTATTTATTAAGCATTTATTTATCGGTGAAAACAAGCTATGGAGAGAAAGCCACAATTAACACTTATGAGCTTGAAGAGAACCAACTTACTCCTTATTTATATGTAATGACTTCTAAATAACAATATCATTTCTTGTTCTTCGCCAATTTAAAATCTCTAGTAAGAAGATCGCAAAAACATAGCCTATATAAATTATAATGGCATATTTAAAATCTACTTGAGATTAGCAAAAGTTTTCATTTATTAATTATTTCAAGTCTAGCATGTTTAAAGTCTGCATGAGGTATGCAAAGATAGACGTGAATCGATAATGATGAAAGGATATCGGATCTCCCCAAACTAATTTCACACAAAGGATGAGAAGCTCGAGTTGAACGGGATAAATCAACCGGACACGAGAGGCTTCAAAAATTGTTGGGTCGATCCTACAAAAATCACAACAAACATCGAGAAATCAAAAAGAGTACAAGCCTCTCTCAACACAACACATTAGTTTAAGAAAATAGAAAGAAAATAGAAAGGATAAGCATGGGGTGAACTCCTACGAAGCGGCTTGTTTTTGGTCACCGAGTCGCAAGCTCGACTCGATCCCTGAATTTAGTTATCCTTAGGGAAAGTTTGGAGATCTGGGATAACTAATGGTGGTGTATCCCCTCCATAATAGTGCTTCAAATGATGACAATTGACTTTGAAATTCGAACCATTGGCATGAGACAACTTGGCAGTGCCATAAGGATAAACTTCGGTGATTGTGAAAGGTCCGGACCATCAGGATTTGAGCTTTTCGGAGAAAATCTTTAATCGGGAGTTGAAAAGCAAGACTTGATCACCAACATTGAAGATTCGGTTCTTTATCTTGGAATCGTGTAGTTTCTTTGTCTTCTCCTTGTAGATTAGCGAATTCTCATAAGCTTGATCACGAAGCTCGGCTCTAAGTTCTTTGAATGAGCTTTCGATGATCACCCGCGGTCTTTAAATCAAAGTTGGCATGCTTAAGAGCCTAATATGCCTTGTGTTCTAGTTCGACGGGTAAGTGACACGCTTTACCATAAACTAACTTGTACGGAGTGCATCCAATTGGAGTCTTGTAAGCGGTCCTAAAAGCCCATAATGCATCATCTAACTTGTCTGACCATGAGGCACGGTTTTCTCCGACCGTCCTCTCCAAAATTCTTTTGAGACCTCGATTCGTGACTTCAACTTGACCACTCGTTTGAGGGTGGTAAGGAGTGGAAAGATGATGGGTGACACCATATTTTGACATGACTCTTGCAAACTTATCGTTACAAAAATGGGTCCCTCGATCGCTTATAATTGCTCTAGGAGCACCGAATCGGGAGAAAAGGGATTTTAAAAACTTGACAACTACTCTAGCATCGTTGGTGGGGAGCGCCTTGGCTTCAACCCATTTGGAAAGATAATCGACGGCTACTAGAATATATTTGTTTCCTCTAGACGACGGAAAAGGTCCCATAAAATCGATACCCCAAACATCGAAAATTTCACAAACTTGGATTGCATTTTGAGGCATCTCATCTCGATGTGAAATCTTGCCTTGTCTTTGACATGCATCACAGATTTGATCAATTCGTAAGCATCACTTATAATTGTAGGCCCAAAGAAACCCAGCATAAAATACTTTCTGAGCGGGGATATTGCAATATGATGCTCTCTGTGGGTCCTTCATGAACAAGCCTTGGAGAATTTCGAAGAGATTCTTGACAAATACACATTACGGATGATTTGATCTGCACTTGTTCGAAAGAGATAGGATAATCCCAATAAGAAATAATGCTTTATATCCTTGAAACTTCCGCTTTTGTTGGGTTGGACATTCCTTTGATAAGAAAATTTCCCCGCCATGGTAGATTTGCTTTTTTCGGCAAACCCAGGGTATTTTGGTCATCATGAGAAGTCACCAGATTCAATGTTTCAAGAGAAAAGTTTTCTTTATATCTTTAGGATCAAAAAACATTCTCATACGGGTTTCAAGAAGAGAGAGGTGATCGGAATGCATAGTTCTTAGTCCCTTGTATCAATTACTGAAAAATCAAATTCTTGAAGAAGTAAGACCCATCTAAGCAATTCTTGGCTTGGCGTCTTTCTTGTTGAGAGGTATTTTCAATGAGGAGGTGTGTTCTGTTTAAAACAACACTTTTGTTCATGATTAGATATGATCGAAACTTCTCAAAAGCGTAAACAACTGCAAGCATCTCTTTTTCCGTTGTTGTGTAGTTTGTTTCTGCTTCGGTCATTGTCTTGCTAGCGTAGTGAATTGGTCGGAAATTGTTCTCAATTCTTTGCCCTAGGACCGCACCTATTGCATAATCACTTGCATCGCACATGATTTCAAAAGGTTGGTCCCAATTCGGAGCAATGAGGGAATTGGAGCTTCGATTAACATCATTTTTCCAATGTTTGAAGGCAGAATGCAATCTTTCAAAAAAATGAAAGGAGTGTTTTTCTCTAAGAGATGGGTCATGGGGCGAGAGATTTGGACAAAGTCTTTGATAAAATCTTCGATAGATCTGCATGCCGAGAAAACTTTTGATTCCTTTGACGGTTGTTGGTGAGGAAGCTTTGAAATTACATCACTTTGGGCCTTAATCGACTTCAATTCTTTTATAGAGATCTTATGTCCTAAAGCAATCGCCTTCTTCTACATGAAATGGCTCTTTTCCCAATTTAGTGCTAATTTGGCGTCTTCACACCGTTTGAGCATTTTGTCTAAATTGGCAAGGCACGAGGAAAAAGAATCTCCGAAAACTGAAAATCGTCCATAAAAACTTCCATCGTTTTTTCTATCATGGCGTGAAAAGGCCATCTATAAACGTTGAAAAGTTCCGGGTGCATTGCACAAATCGAATGGCATACGACGGTACGCGAAAGTTCCATATGGGCACGTAAAAGTAGTTTTCTCTTGATCTTTAGGGTCAATTGGGATTTGAAAATACCCCGAAAAACCATCTAAGAAACAATAAAATTCGTTGCCGACTAAACGTTCTAGCATTTGGTCCATGAATGGTAACAAAAAATGGTCTTTACAAGTTGCTTCATTTAACTTTCGATAGTCGATGCAAACTCTCCATCCCGTGACTAATCTTGTAGGCACTAACTCATTTTCTTCATTCTTGACAATGGTGATACCACCTTTTTTTGGAACACAATGGACCGGACTAACCCATGGACTATCCAAGATCGGATAAATCAATCCCGCATAAAGAAGTTTTTCTACTTCTTTCTTGATGACGTCATGGATTTTGGGTAACACCTCCTCTTTGGAGGTTGGATGAAGGTACGTAACATTCTTCTAAAAGGATTTTGTGAGAGCAAAATCTGATCTATGCCTAGGATTCAGAAAGTTTCCACAAGCAATTGCTTGTTTTTCGGTTGGAGAACATTAACGAGTGAGGTCTTTTCATCTGGCTCAATCTTTGAAATTATGAACTGGAAGTTTGTTATTTTCCTATTAAAAATGCTACTCGAGATGCGGGGGAACTCTTTAAGTTCGATTCGGAAGTTCATCTTTTGGTTCATAGAAGTAAAATATTCGAGTGAAGACTTTCTTTGGTTCAAAAACTTTAAGATCTTTTTGAATTCTGGGTGAGTAATCTACTTGGTTTGGTGGAGGTAATGGATCACTGTTGAGAAGTGCTTCGAGAATGAGAATGTCACCCTCGGGATCGTAGTACGTAGTATTACAAACTGGCAAAACTGGTTCATCATCGATTGCTATAAAAGCATCGGCTTCTTCAAAGAGTAGAAAATCGCTTTCATCAAAAGGAGTAAGTGTCGGAGATAAAGTGGAAACAATCGGATCGTAGTACGGAGAAGGATTGTTGTAAGCAATGGAATCGGAAAATCCAAGAACTTCTTGTGAATAAATTTCACAAGCGACATCGATTAGATTAACTTTCTTCAACGATCATGGAAGGTGCATCACCACATTTAAAGGTTAAAGATTGATCATCATTCCTAAGAGTAATCTCTCCTTCGTATACATCGATTAAAGCATGAGCCGTCCTAAGAAAGGGTCGCCCGAGTATCAACGGTACTCGAGGATCGGCTATAAAATCAAGCACAACAAAATTGGCGGGAAAATAAAACTTCCCTACTTTGATAAAAACATTCTCGGCGACACTGGTTGGTTTGGAAATTATACGATCGGCTAACTCTAAAACCATTTTTGTTTCGGTAAGACCTGAAAATCCAAGCTTTTTCCAAATGGAAAGAGGCATGAGATTAATGCTAGCCCCTAAATCGGCAAGGGCTAGATAATTATCAAATTCTGAAAAATCACAAGGAATTAGAAATCGGCCTGGGTCACCTAGCTTTTCCGGAAGCTTTTTAAGGACAACCGCACTACAATTTTCATTTAACGGCGTTCTTGGTTAATATCGATCAAATTGTCTTTGTTATTTAAAATCTTTTAAAACATCGACGAAAACTTTGGCATATGTAAGAGAGCATTTCGCAAAAACTAAGCTCTAATTGAAGGTTTCGAAAAGGATTTCCATAAACTTTGGAAGAAAGAATGTCATCTTTTTCACGAATATTATGTTTGTGAGTCTCAACGGTAAGGCCTAAATTAGGTTTGGCTGTGTTAGCAACGAAAGAAGTGCTCTTCGATTGGTTCTTTGTCCTTGGTTTGTTCTTGGACCAATGGAGGAGGTTGGATGTCTTCGGTGCTTGGTAGCTCTGTATCCTTTGTCACCTCACTTTTTCCACCACCGGCGGTGGAATCGGAGATCCATTGTAAGTAACATCACTACTAGTCGTAATTGCCTTGGCTTCGTGCCTAGGGTTTGGAATGGTATTGCTTGGTAACGAACTTGAACTTAAAGCTTGGTTGGTGTGATAGCTTTGCATGAAACTGAGCATCATCTTCTGAAAATCATCTTGCTTCTTTTGAGAATCATTGTAAACTCTTTGAAAATCATTTTGGTTCCTTTGAAAATTATCCAACTTCATTTGCATGTTATTCATGTTCGCATCATTAGCCTTAGCATAACTTTTAAAATCCGTTTTAGATACACATTGAATTTGTGAAATAGGAGGTAAAGGTTGATTTGTTGGTGGTTGGTATGGTGGGGCTTGATAAACGGCTCCTTGATTGTTTTGGCGGTTTTTGTTGAAATTTCCTCCACGGTTTTGATTTGAATTGAAGTTGTTTCCTTGATATCGGTTTTGGTTGTTTTGAACATTCGATTGATTGAAACCCGGTGCGTTCATTTGGTTCTGCAAATTGGGAAGGTTGGTTTCTTTTGAAGAAAATTCTGCCAACGCTGCGGTTTTGTTGAAATTGTTGGATGTTGTTATGAAAAACGGGAAAATCGTTCCTAGTTAACGGGCAATTGTTAAAATTACGGTTTGAACCACACGTGACACAAACTTCCTAAACCGCTTTGATGGGTGCGGGAGTAGTAACAACTAAAGCTTTCATTTCATTCATCATTTATTTCATCTTAATAGTCATCTTATCCTCAAGAGAAGCGGCTATTTGTTGCAATCGAAAGAATTATTAGAAGGATGAAAGTAGAAAGAGAAGCATCGTACTCACTCTTGAATTCATTTAGCACGGACTCTTGAGTAACGAACTTTTGACTTGCTTTCAATAATCGCTAATCCTTCTTGAGGCATCTTGTCTAGAAATTGCCACCCGCGGCGGAGTCTAAGGCATCTTGATCGTTGGAATTCAAAGAATTGTAAAAAGTATCGAGTTGGTGTAGTTCCAAAAAGCCACGGTAAGGACATTGACGAAGGAGTCCTTTAAAACGTTCCCATGCTTCATTGAAGGTTTCGTTTGGTTCTCGGAAAAAATTGGTGATTTTGTTTCGAGGTAAGTCGTTTTTGATGGTGGAAAGAATTGGTTTATAAATTTTTGAAAACAGTTCGCCAAGTGAGAATTGATCTGGAGGTTCTTTGTTAGCCTATCTCGGTGTTTTCACCGTCTAGAGAGAAAGGAAAAAGCAAAAGCTTAATCGAAGTGTTCGGAACTTCGGGATGTCTAAACGTTGAAGTGACTTTGTTGAAAAATCGAAGGTGATTATGAGGGTCTTGTCTAACCGTAAACTTATTACTTTACACAAGATTGATTAAAGATTGTTTAAGCTCGAAATTGTTAGCATTAATCGGTGGAACAACAATAGCATCTTCATACCCCTCGATGGGTGCTTGTAACATTTGGGCCATCGTACGATTGTCGGCCATTGCAACAATGTTTTGATCGACAATTGGTTCTTCTAAATCAAAATTTTCAACAACAACCGGAGGAGTTTGTTGTTGACGACGTCTTCGAGATTGCGAACGAGTGCGCATAAAAAGAAAAACTAAAAAGCAAAACTTTACACTAATTTTTTTTTCGTTTTTAATTAACAATGAATTTTAACGGTTACACGGAAGAGACTTAAACCAAATATTCAACTACTTCACAGTAGCTCTCAAAAATTGCTTTTCAAGGTGAGCCGTACTTCGTAGAGACGCAAATGGCAAGTGTTAAATCTTTAGTTCGATTTGGGAACCAACAAGTTCACCGGAATTTGATTAGGATAATACCTCGTTGAGTGTATTATATTTTGGTGGTAATTTTTACCTATTGGGTGCTTTTATCTCTTAATTAAAAAAGGAAGATTTTTTTTTATTTTTTTATATCTTTTACTTATACTAAAAAGAAAAGGAAAATATATTTTTTACTTTTTTATATTTTATGATTTTTTTGGATTTTGATTATAAACTAGAATGAAACTTTCGAGGGTGGAAAGATCTTCAAATCCATATAAACAAAAACGAAGAATCTTAAAACACTAGTCCGGCAGCGGCGCAAAAACTGATTGATAGTTTTTATACCCAAAATATATATAAAATAAAATACTTTAAGAGCAATTAGAAAATTCCTAAGTAGAATTCACCTTAAAAATATATATAATCATAATATATAATAAGTATATTTAACCGGGTTAAATTGATCACCCGGGTCTTTTCCCCAACGGGACTAGTGAAATTGAAACCTAGTTTAAAGCTTGGATTCTGATTTTGAATGAAGAAAATATATTGTTTGATAAATCTATATCTACTAAATAAAAAAGCAACAATTAAAATGAAAATTAAAGGCAATTAAACAACTTAACAATTTATGGAACAAAATAAAACACTGACGATAAGCAAATAGACTAAAATTAACCCTAAGATTGCAAACTAATTTTCTACACCTAAATTAGGATAAAATAAAATTTTAAGAAAAATAAAAATATTTTTTAGATTATTTTTGAACTTTTTTATAAATTAAAAACTATTTAATTCTAATTAAATCCTAAAAATAATAAAAAAATAGAAAATAATTGAAATTATATTTTTCCTAAGTAAAATAAGTAAAAATAAATTTTTAGAAAAAAGAATTACTATTTTTGGCTTTTTAGATTAAAAGATATGATTTTTCTAAAATTTAAACTAATTAAAAACTATAAAAATAATAGAACTATTAAAAATAAAATCCTAAAAATTTATAAAAATTTTACTAAATAAAGAAAAAGTGCAGAAATTTATAAAAATTAAAAGCCCTAATTTTTACTTTTTATTTAAACCTTAATTAAGCTAATTAAAAGCTAAACCCTAATTACTAATTTAAAATTAATTAAACTAACTATTTAACTAACTAGGGACTAACTATGCAAATCCCTAAAGGACTAACAGGAAAGCTAACTAACTAACAGAGGGACTAACCTAGAAACTTTAAAGTTTCAATTCCTACCCTGAGGCTAAACACCCCGACTACAAACTAAATCCAAATAAGCCTTAAAAATAAGTTATGAACAAAAAGTGCTTAAAATTAAAAACTTATAAAATCAAAGTTGGAGATCAAGCTGGTGTGAGCAACTTTAACAGAAGCACAAGAAGCTAAAAACCATTAATAAGCTCTAAAAGAGCTTTTTAATAAGCTAAACTCAGAAAGTAAGGGTTTCCCCTTGGTTTCACTTACAAGCTTATAAAAAGTTCAATTTAAGCTCATTTTCAAAAACAAAAGTAGTTCTATAAAGCTTATAATGTATTTTAACTAATTATAAAAAGATTAATAGCTCAATAACACTAGAACCTATCTGAAATTGAATGACAAAATGCTAAACTCGAGAATAAGCATGAAAAGCACAAAATCAGTTTAAGCTCAAAAACTCAATAAGCAAATCTAGAAGCTAATCTCTTGGAAACTTACTTAACAACTATAAAACTATAAAACTAAATGAAAAGATCTATTCTTAATGACTTTTAAAAGCAAGATTAAACTAGCAAAATAAGCTGGAAATGGAAATTAAGCAGTGACTAATCCTAAGCTATATGAAAACTAAAACAATCCTAAATCTAAGCTTCTAATTCCTATTTTATCTAGCCTAAAATGAAACTTAAATATCAGCAGTACTAACTGATGTTAGTACTGCTGGTGCAATTGGCACAAATAAAGACCAATAGTGCAGACTCCCTTGATGGTGCAGCTACACTTGACACACTCTATTGAGTGTGTCAAAACTCAATTCAATCACTCTTAAAGCCTAGAGATCCTAGCACAAAAATAAGCCAACTAATTTTAAGCCTAAAGGTACCCTGGTGCTGGAACATGTATTATAAGCCACAAATTCATTTAGACTAAAATTTAAAAACTCAAACCTTTTTAAAACTTGTTTTCTTATTAAAACTCAGCTGACCAAAGTATTTTGCCCAAAAATATTTGACTTTTATTGGTCAAACTTACTTATGCCAAACACCCCTTTACCATTTTGACAGATTTGAAAAGCTTCATGAAATGAAATCTATTTATCAAGAGCCTAACACCAGATGATTTTTAGCTTATAACAAACCTAATTAACTCTAATTAACAACTAATTAAGCAATAATCTAAGATTTAAACTAATTTTCTACTATTTTTGGTTTTTTAAGACTTATATGACAAATTATATAAGAACTATGATTTAGACTAAGAAAATCAAAAACAGATGAACAATTAGGACTATTAAGCTATATGATCCACAAATAAGCACTAATAAGCTAACTTAATAAGCAAATAAGCAGATCTAGGATATAAAGCAATAAAACAACTATCTAAGCTAAAAAGCAAGGAAAATAAAGAGAGACTTACTTATTCCTCTAGCTAAACAAGAGGTCCTATTGAAAGGCAGCTACAAGCTCTAGCTTATTCATGTGAATAAGCTAGTAATAGTCCATGAGGATCCTTCCATTTTAGATCCCCCTTCCATAAGCTCACAAATCCAAAAGCTAAAGTTATTAGTCATTTTAAGCTGATTATAAGTTTAGATATGATTAAGGCTGGATTAAGTAAGCTCAATTTTAGCTTATAGACTGAAAGAGCTTATATGAGCTTGTTGAGCTTTAGCTTAACATCAAATAAGGAAAATGAGAGCTTATGAATTTAAACAAAAGAGCTTTTGAGAGATTAAAAACAACTGAATTTCATTAATAAAAAGATTGATTACAATACTTAAAAGGAAAGTTACAAGGTTTTAAAAGGAAAATTAAGCTAAAAGGAAAATTAAGCTAAAACTTAAATCTAAAAGCTACGTGTGTGTGTGAAGAGTGAGGGCCTTTTATAGGCTGTTGAGGAAGCTTCTAGGCTTGCCTTGGATCCCAAGCCTTAATCAATCATCACCATTGGATTCTTTAATCATTGGAGAGTAAATGAGAGCCGTTTGATCATTTGTGTGTGATAGAGGATTGCCAGCATGTCATTCTTTGATGTGACATGTTGTGCTTCTTTTGTGAGTAGATTAGCACAAAAACCCATCACTTGTGTGCTTTCTCCATAGCTGACGTGCCCTTATGCTTGAGAGAGAGCTTAAGTGAGCAATGATTAGACTATAATATCCCTGCCATTGTGCACACGATCCCTTGAATTGTCTGATTTGCCCATCAATTTGCGTTTGCCCTATGTTTTACCCTGGATGGTGAAATGATAGTGACGATGAACAGTAACTATGTTTTCCCGCTTGTTTTAACTGTAAAGGGAAATTCGGTTTAAACTTTGAGAGATGGCATATTTGGCCCTTGTGGTTGGTAATAAAAGGTGTAGGTGTAAAAGGTAAGTTTAGGAAATAGCAAGAGTAGTCCCTGTGGTTTTATTAAAGGGTTATTGGGCTAAGGGATTTGGCTTTTGAGTCCGGGTGTGGTTATTAGGGTTTTTTTCAGGCCCAATAAGGTTTCTTGGGCCCAATAAGGGGTGAGGGGTTATTTTTGGACTTTGGTGAAACTTGGAGGGTGAAAATGGAATGTTTTTGGGTTTTGTCTTTTATTGGTTGACTTTTGTTGACCAATGTTTGACCATTTTGACTGGATTTGACTGAGGCTTGACTTTTCTGGCTTCGACTTTGATTCTTTGGCTTCTTTTTGTACTCTTCTGATTCTCGTGTCCATGCTTGCTTGTTTTTGATGGTTTTCTTGTGATTTCTGATATATCCGTACCTGCATACACAAAACACAAATACAAGCATATTTTTGCCATTTTTGGTTTGTTTTGGGTTTAATTGGGTTATTTTAGGCATAAATGGATATGTGTATTTTACACTTATCAGCTGCTCATGCTTAAGTTTATTTCAAGTGAGCACATGCTGCTAGGGTTTTGGAGTATAAACTTAATACTGCTACTTAGTTTTTAGTACTGCTAGGCAGTCACTATTGTTCATATTGGTCATGGCTTTTTAAGTTTGTACTGCCAGTTTTAGCCGATATCAGATGACAAAGCAAGTTGGTTCTCGGTTGGTTGGTGGTTATCGGACAACACACAGAATTGGATCTCGAATAGATTAGAAAACCAAGATTGTTTGTTTTTGGTTTTACTCTTTGGATTTTTGTTATAGTTTTTACTGTTCTTAACAGATTATAAAGGCTTGCTTTTGGATTATTTAAATGATTATGAATATGATTATTTATCACCTATTTGACGATGAAGTGGAACTACTTGGATACGTGTTTTATCATACCTTTTAGCAGGAGGTAACTTGTTTGTGCGTTCAATGATGTGACAAAGATTTGTCAAAATCTAGCAAAGGTGTGTGATCTATAAACTTATGGCGCTCAATGCTCACATTTTCTATCACTTTGGTTATGTGTCTCATAGAAGATGAGGATTATGTCAAGAGGTTGCGATCTACTTATACTTTGGTCTTAGTATGAGTTCAAAGTCACGTGGATAGTACAAGATATAAGATACAAGTTTGGGTCATTCTACTTCAGCATCAAGTTCTTTATACTTAGTTTTCTTCATCAGTGATCATTTCAAAGAGCCTACAGAATTGAAGATTCACGAAATGGTTAACATATGGGTTTCAAGGGAAGCTTATTGTTAAAATGTTTTTACCATTTACATGCATCATCGAGGTGAAGGTTTTTACTACTGCTAGTCACTATTACTACTGCTAGTTTAGATTTCTACTGCTTGGATTCATTATTCTTATTATGCGTCATGGAGGGTAATTCAAGTCATTAGAAAGTTTGGGTTAGTAGTGTGATATTGGTTTGAAGTGGTTGAAATCAAAGTTGCTTACATTCATAAGTCTCCTATTGGATTATGACAAAAAGGGGACGAAATATTAACAGGTTGCAACTTATAGATCCTTGGTGTGGCATGTTACAAAGGAAGTCTGAATTAAGAAGATTTTGTTTCATTCAGGGAGATGATTACATCTCAACTTCAGTGGAAGCTTTGGCTTTATGATGAAGTTCGTATACGACTTTGTTTGTTTTGTCATCATCAAATAGGGGAAGATTGTTGGGATTCTTGATTTGATGAGACAAAGTGAATAAAAGAATGAAACAAAAGGACTTAAACGCAAAGCTAGAATTCTTCAAAAGATGGAAGATTTTGAAGATTCTAGAAGATCTCCTTATTCAGATAGAAGATTTAGAAGATAAAGCTTAAAGTTTAAAAGATTTATTTGTTTTATAATTCTTATCTTTTGTAAACCTAGACTCCTTATGTTATAAAGGGAGGTCCTAGGCGTGTTGTTTTAAATGTGTCAAGATATAAACACCAGGAAAGTGTGTGTGTGTGTGTGTGTGTGTTTTAGGCGTCAAGTCTTATTGTAGACGCCTAAAGTTGGTTGTGTTTTAGCCCCAAGGATCATTTGATTCCTGTTATATGTTGGTAACCGTTCTATGATTTGATCACATAGAATTGGGGTTATGTTGAATAAAAAAACCTTGTGATAACATTGATTCGTTCATAATTAATTCCGTTGTGCAAATATTCAATCTATGTTATCATTATCCTAGATGAGAACTAATCATTCTCGAGTCTTAAATGAATAGAGTTCGTCCTAATGTAACGATTCGGTAATTCAAACGTCCCGTAACTCCTAATAACGAAGAAGTTATGGCCGAATGAAGTTTTGAAAAACATATATATGTTGGTTCAGCTATTGCATTTTTTTAAGGTGCTGGCAGATTCTAAAATGGCCGTTTTGAGCACTTTCGAATCCGTTTCAGCCTTCCGGCGAAACACGAAAGTTGCTCGGAATAACATTTAACTTTGCTGTGAGGCATGCTAGTTTTAAAATCGAGTAATAACGGGACATCTGCACTTTTATTAAAATACCACAAGTTCCTGCAGAAACTAGCAGGGGCATTATGGTCATTTTCTGTCGAGTTTCGGGTCCATTTTCAAGTCGTAGTTTCGGTCTCCGGCTAAACTAAAAAGTTGTCCGGAATGTTCATTTTTCATACAATCTCTTTTGAGTCCAATTCGTAAAAATGTGAAATACCAGGTCGTTTTGAGCTGGTCAGGATTTAATTATTATATAAATATAATATTATATATAGTATATGTGTGTGTGTGTGTGTGTGTGTAAAGTCAAAGTCAAAGTCAAAGTCAAATAAAGTCTAACGTTGACTTTTGAAAGTCAACGGGTTGAGATAAAACTTGTTGAACGTTTATAAAAATAATAAACGCTATTAATGTTACGAGTATGGTATTTTTAAACTTAATAACTTTTACGGTCGAGGATAATTCTAAAACTAGTAACTTTTATAATGTTCGGAATATAACTCCGATGCGAGTAGTTAATAACCAATTTGAGCATCGAAAGCTCGACGAGATAAAATAAATATGTCTATAAATATAAATAGATGTCGAGACTTACTAAAAATGGTGGCTTTCCGAAAATAGTAACTTTCAAAAAATAGAAAGTTTCCAAAAATATAAAGTTTTCAATAAAGTATTGTAACATGTAACAAAGGGAACGATAGTAACCTAATATTGTGGGGTTTTAGGATCTAAGGCGCGCAAGTGGATTTCTCATCACATGTATGAATATATATACTATATATATACATGATTTTGTTGATACAATGTACGCATCGTTGATCATACTTTTCGGTATAGTAATCGAGCGACGTAATTTATAGGACGTGATCGTGTTCGTTGATTTTCCGTGGATTGTTTCGATTATTTGATCTTCGGCATAGATCAAGGTGAGTTCATAGCCTCGCTTTTAAGTGTTTTAAATGTTTTTAAACCCGCGAGGGGGATACTTGCTGTTTTATGAACGTTTATAAACCCTTTGTTTACTCTCATCTTAAGAGTAAGATACCCCTAGAAAAATCAATAGAGCCAATCCTTTAGGAATTACACCAACTATTTGTTTCGTTACACCTTTACACCTTAGCCTACCCTGTTAGATTATGTCCATTTATCAGTTGCTAGTTGCTTAAAGTGTAAAGTATGTATTTCTCGAGTCTTGTGTCAATTTTCTATCTTTGGTACGGTTGGGAAGAAATTTGCACATTGCAAATGGGAATGTATAAAGTAGTCAAAACTCATGTATTTTTACTACCAACACAATTATTGGTACGTCCGAAGAATGAAGAATTACCGAAGGAATTATCCGGAGTTATTATGATCGTGAAGATGGTGAAATTACACCGAGTTTCGTAGTATAGTGTAGTAAAAAAATCAAAAAAATTAGAAAATCGCAACAAAAAAGAGAAGGAAAGTTTGAAGATAATCGTTTCGCAAAAGCTTAGACCGAAGGAATTATATGAAGGATTGATTATTCGTTGATACGTCTTATAAGTCAACGATGTAGAGTAGGGATGGCAACGGGTCAGGTTTTAATGTACCTGTACCCTCACCCGTTTATAATATCCACATCCGTACCCGCCCCATTACCCGCTGGGTATCTATTTAATATTATCCATCAGTTTTTCAGGTTTCCCCGTCGGGTATCGGGTATCCTCAGTTAAATATTTTATGGACAAATTCTTGATTATCAAGACTAAATCACACTAAAACCCACTGAAAAAATAAAGCAAAACATCCTAATACAACAATTTAAATTTCCTTTCCTAATCATTAGCCATGGGTTTTACGCGAATGAGGATGTGATCGAGCATGTATGTCTATTCTGTCGTTATGGCCATGTATGCATGTCTCAGCTGCCTTGTTGGTTTATTACTATGTGAGAGTAGAAGATTACCTACCTTTTATCTTTTCATTTCCTAACCATGTGGTTAAACTCGAATGAGGATGTGATCGAACACACATGTCTATTCCGTCGTTACGGCCATGTATGTGTGCTTCAGCTGCCTTGTTGGTGTGGTACTTTTGGTGAAAGATTGTAGAATGATCAACCCTAAACCTTATATAAAAACCCATTTTACCTTTATAAACTTGTTACTCCTTAGCTCTAGTGGTGGAGATGTGTATCCTTGCCAAGCTTATGATAGAATACTCGTCACGACCGAGCAATTGAGCGAATTAGTTACATGTTACCACATAGATTAGTTGAGTGATTTGAGTGTTTTCATCTTCCTATTTCGTGAGGTGTTTGGTTGTGTACTTGTAATAGATCAATTTCTCTCTCGCGCACGCTTAATCGAAAAAAAATCCTTAGGGAAACATTTTTATAACTTCTAATGGCGACTTGAGGGAAAACGTAGGATTAAAAGTGAGGGGATTTTGATTGACATCAGATAACGTCTATTTTTATAGATCATATTACCACATGGTAATTACCCATTTTGTATATATTCTTGCAAGAATTGTTACTTAATCGTTTATATTTGAGAATTGCAGTAATTATGGTGTACTTGGTGAAGATTAACTAAAAGGCACGCATTCTAGAGCTTAAACGAAGAATATTTGAAGATTACTTATTCTGACAATCCAATAAGCGTATCATCAGGAGATACGGCGTATCTGATGCTCTGCACTCACCAAAGACCACGAAAGAACAAGATCCAATACGTCTGTATCCAGGAAAGCAATACGCCGTATTCCAAGCTTGATATGGAAATAAATATTCTGGAAGTATCAAATGTGCTGTACCTACTCCAAGGAATACCCCGATACGCCATATCAAGACTTTGGATACGCCGTATCAAACCGACTCCTGCGAGGACCCTATACAATAGAAAAACTTAAAAAGAGTTTTAGTGGGCTAAATCTATTTCGATACTGAACATAAAGTCGATTTTTAGAGGAAAAAAAAAAGAGCAGAATAGGTCGAGAGCAACGTCAATTAATTCCATAGGAGACAAGTCTGTAATTTCTTTTACTTTTGTAATCCGTTCAGTTTTTGGTATCATTCGTTAACTCGATTAGTTTACTTGGTTAAATACATTACTCTTGTATTAATTATGACGTTTGAAGGCTAATACCTTCGGTTATTAGCCATTGTTATGAAGATCTTAATGTTTAGTTTTTTTTTATCTCGATTCCTTAATTTATCGTTGAATGCTGTGTTTATGTTTATAATTTATACTTGTTTAGTGTTAAGTATGCGATGTGACATCAAATAACATACATTTACCACCATCATTTATCCGAATAAAGTTACCTATTTTATATAATTATTGCAAGATTTGTATCTTATAATAGCTTATAGTGTTATTTGCAGTAAATGAGGAGTGATATGTGAAGACTATGCTAAAAGGCGATATTTTGGAGATAAAACTGAAGACATTTGAAGATATCCTATTTCTGACCAATACGCTGTATCCAGAAAAGAGATACGGCATATCAGCGCCATCTTCACAAGAAAAACACGTTTAAATAATCCCAATTTTTTTTTTTTTTATTAAAGGGGGGGGGGGGGGGAAAAAAAAAACGTATTCATCTTCTGCCAAACGCCTTATCCAATTGAAGATACGAAGATATTTATATTTTGGGAATGAATATTGTATTGATTTTAAACTTTGCGTGCACTCCAAGGGAAACACCCCAATACGCCATATTGGCCTAGTCCAATACGGCATATCCAGACTTTTTTGGAGGGCTATAAATAGAAGACTCAAAAATGATTTTTGAGTGTGCAAAATCATATTCTTCATACCATACACATAAAAGATAATTTTCTGAAGAAAAGAAGAGCAACCAAAGGTCAAGCATTGATCACGATTCCATAGAAGACACTGTGTAATTCCTATACTCTTGTAATCATTTAATTTTTGGTATTGTTCGGTAAAACGTTTAGTTTACCTTGGTTATTTGATCACGCTTGTATAATTACAATGGTTTAGCCATCTTAATAAAGATTTAATGTTTGGTTTGTTTTAAAATCGATTTCTTAAGTTATCGTTGAAAGTTTAATTGTGTTTATCACATGATACTTGTCTACGTGATTGAATATGCGACCTATCATTCAACTGGGTCTAGTTACGCCTAACAAGTGAGCTAGATATTGGGATAGCTCTCCATATCATGTTTTATATTACTGGACCAATAGGATCACAAATAATGTTCTGTCTTTGTCTTTAAATTAAGAGCTTAGTTGGACCGGCAGGTGACCCGTAATGTTTCAACAAGTATGTTCTTGATTAATTGATAAAGATTTGAACAGTGGACTACCAGTATATAAAATACCGTCAAACAGTAAGTGGGTAAAGTCCCGATAGGCTAGGGTTTATCAAGATCACCATTGCTTTAATCCCTAGATAGATTATAATTAAACTAAAAGGATACTTTATGCGGATACGTTAATTGTGACATGATTCAATGTGTCTAAGTCATAGGATGATGTCCCGCCTAAGTCTTAAGAATGATACGCCGCTTTGAGATAAGAAATCATTGCACTAAATAAACAAACCAGCGTTTAATCGGATTTAATATGGCTAATACAGTTTTCTATCATTTGGCTTGTACTGCTCTTTTATTTTCTGATTGTTTTCTTGCATGTTTATTGTGTTTAGAATTGATTATTGTCACCATAAAACCTGTGCCAGTCTCTCAGGCTGAAAACCCCCCATCATCGTTAGAAAACGTATATAGCATAGGTTTAACAAGTAATTAGAATTAACTTAATTAGAGTAATTAAAATACTGATAGAATATACGGTTAACGACCTCGCTCTTAGTGTTCGACACCCTACTTACTACGAAAATCCACCTGATCGGGTACACTGCCCGTTAAAGTGTTGTTTTAGGATAAGTCGGCTAAATATAAATTTAAAACTTAATAATCAATAAATTGACCCTATACGACAGCACATCAAGGTGCATATGAACAATACTTGCCCATAACAATGTTTGTAGTACATCATGATTATTAATGGGGAAAATAACCTGTTGAGGATAAGGTTGCTAGTTTGCGTGCCCTTTTGACCGCCCGCTTTTGGCCTGGGAATGAAATAAAAATGGTTAAGGGAGCGGTTCAGAATTAGGGGAAAAAAGACAGCTAAAATTCTATTACTTATAAAAAAGTAAAACTGACCATTTTTTTATAAATTAATTACCTGCTGCTATCGCGCCTGCCTGGGGAAAGGGCTAATTGGGAGTATCGACTATTGATTTTCTTTTTGACTTGTACCTTCTTTTGCTGGCATCGATGATGTTCCTAAGCCCATAAAGTCATTTTTATGCAAAAGTGTTTGATTTTTCAATATTTTGGATACACATATTAGATCTACCTGGAATATAAAGAATACATGTGTGCTTACCTGTGTTTGGAATGCCTACATCTGACAGTTTACGACCACAAAAACTTTGTACGGTCCCGTCACGTCTAATAATTGTATTTGAATGGATCATGACAGATGTATGAAGTATGTTAGAGAGAGACGGCCTATCAGCATGGTTGTTTCCTGGAGGCATAACAGAAAAGAACACATGAAAGCTGGTACATAAGTGGTTTGAAGTTTTCAAAAGGTAATGAAAGTGTTCTTACCTGAATTCATACTTGCTTAGAGACTGGTTGTAAAGAATATAAGTGTGTGCAAAGAATGCACTGCTTACACCTCTGATTTAAAAAGGTCATGTTAGAATGCAAAGAGTTAAAGGGTGAAGGGCTTTAATAGCCAGACTTATGGAATTCACATTAATAAATAAGGAGTTCTATAAAACTACCTCAGCTTGAATGAATACATATTACACATTTTGAAAGTCAAGCTGAGTGCTTTAAGGTAATTTTTTATAAAGGTCTCTAGTTTGCATAACTTCAGTCTCCTACTGTAGAGCAACATGAAAATGAGAGTAGTATATTACATGCATTTGCACCTGCCACCTTTCTCAGCTAATATATATAAAATTTACCAAGTATACAAAAGCATTTTCAAACAATTTACTAATCATTGATGCTACTTTACGGACATGATTTAATCCAAACACCTATTCTTACTTATATGATAATAAGCTGATCTAAACACGCCATATTTGTAATTTCGGTAGTAGCTTAATCCAAACACAGCTTGTTCTTAGTTGTCTAGTAACATGATATACATATCAAGCATGCGCATGATGAACCTCACTTTATGAGTACTATCCGTGCAATTTATATGTTAATTGGCAGTTTTTTTAAGGACACATCCATCTCCTTTGCTAACACTATCATACATTTACTTTTGTTTTTAGTCCCGTTGCACATAATATTGTCACACAAAGAAGAATGCTTCATCTCTTAGGAAATTATGTTAACCTCAGGCCCTACATCGTTTCTTCACAACCTCTATTTTTAGTTTTAGCTAATGCTTTGTTTCCCTTGCATATTTGACATCCTCAAATGTAGGCTGCTTGCATTTTTGGCATTATCAGATATTACTTGCTTATTGTACAATCTTTGCAAATAAATAACTGTTGGTGAATGTGTGTGCATATTTTATAGTATGAATGCTCCATAATGTTTTTACCAAAGAATTTCTGAATGCGCTAACCCCCTTGATTGTAATTGAATAATTCACAGACCATTAGGTAAAATTCCTTACATCAGTAAAGGTATGTTCATGTGTATGGATTTTATGGTGCGCTTAGAGTCAACACAAGATAATTGATGATCAGCTTGAATTCATTTAATGGTGCATACATTTTAGAGTGTTCAAAAAGATAGGCACAAACCTAACATAGCTAATCAAAAACATGAACATGAATGTCGCAACAAATGGATTAACATTTGGGTCCTATTTTTTATTATTTTCCTAACTACATAAGACTCGGTTGGGGCCCTGCTCTTTTCTGCTCCTATCCAGGCTGATTCCAGGTGACCAGATTTGGGTTGCTCACTCTGAGTCATCCAAAACAACCCTGGAATAATAAGAAGAGCAAAATAACATATTAGTGTTTAGTAAATTCTAAGACATTGGCAAAGCGTGTGTAGTTTTAGCAGACCTTTTCTTTGTCCTTTTCCTCGTGTCAGAAGAACAGGCAATGTCTCATTCTATTGTTAGGCTGTCTGCAATAAAGGATCCCTCTGCGTCGGAATCTTCAACCCCCTCTCTAACATAACAGATCCACACTCGACAAATTAGTAATTGCAATATAAGTGATCGTATATATTTAATGGGATTTCAAGTATAGGTCAGAGAATGTCAATTAAGTAGTTTCCGACCTCCTCTGTTTCTTTCCTTTACCCGGCTTCGAAGGAGTGGCAACCGATGGTGTTTTGCTTACTCTTTTCGACACAAAGGCCTTAGAGGCCTCATTTGCAGCAACCTTGCCACAACTGGCACCTCCTTCCCCTCCTTCCCCATCCTTGGTTGTAACAACCTTCCAGCAGGTATGCTCAAAATATGTGTGAGATTTGAGCTCTAGAGTGTGAGTTGTGCCCACAATGTTCGCCAAGGCGGTAGGCAAACCCGAGTGGTCTTCTTCATCCTGTAGGTGCAAGTAAGTAAACGTATTTGTCAAATTGTATGGTGCCAAAAAATATACCTGCTCTTTAGAGTCTAATATACAGCTGCCAGAGCACCCTAACAAACTTATCACCGTTTCATCAAACATAACCACCACGACCTCTGCAGTATCATTGGATATTTCTAGCTCAAGCTTATACCTGCAGGTGGAAAGTTGGGGATGCATAGTAAGTGGTTCATTGAGTGTTATTTTAACTTGGACGGTATATTAAAGAACATCACGATACCTCATAACAAGGTACTCTAGTGAGTTGTTGCATAAGTCACACCAAGAACGCCCCTCCTTGCGGTTAAGGGTAACCTTCTTACATTTTTCTCCCCTACATGATGGGTAGTTCCAACCCTTCTTTGTCCTCACTTTTTCAATCTTCACCTCACAAAGGAAGGTTGAAGACTGGAAAGACATTTAGTATATGAGCGGGGAATGACACAACAACACAAATGTAAGGGCATATCAAAATTCTGGTGGCTTACATCATATTTCCGATTTCGTGCCCACATAAGCAAGTTCTTAAGAATTCCAGCCTTTGGGGTTGCGTTGTCTATAGGCAAAATTTCTTTAGTCAGCTCCACACCACTATGATACATAAACATAGTAAGCTTCTAAAAGGCCCTACAGTATAATAATGGGAGAGACAGAATTAGGGCACTCACCTATAATCAGTATTCATCCGCTTTAACACAAGGATCTTCTCATCATCAATAATCAGGGTTGAGGATGTGCTGGATAAAGAAAGCCTATCTGTAAGGAGAGAATCTTGCATCAGCAAACCAATAATCGCCATAAACTTTGTTTAAATTTTAGAACCTACTAGGACTTACTATTGTAAAGCTTTACTGGCATCTTTTGAATCAACATATCACCGAGACCACCTCGTAACGTCACTCTTATTTGATGGCCCATGTACACAATTGGGAAGAAACTAACATAATGTCAGTTATCCATAAAGGCATACATATAACATGTAAACAAAATATATTCGACCTGCAGTTAGCCAGATAGAAGTCTAGAGTCTTTGAACCTGTCCTTGTTTGAGTAGTCCTACCAATATTGGTCAAGTAGCCAGCAACATCTGCAAGAAATTTATTTATAGACAACGCTAACAGTGTAGCGAGGCACGATGCATAATGTTTTATTTGAAAGGCTAAAAAAGCTTACCAATCAAGTATCTGTTGTTTGTAGGTTCTAGCGCATCAATCTCCACCAAATGAAACGGATAACGGGTGAAACCGTCAGATTTCACAAAAGATTTTCGGACTGTTGTCTCACCATTAAATTCAAGCATTAACTCAGCAAATCTAATCGCACGGAACTCATCCTTATTGGTCACAACTGTAAAGTTCTTCACGGAGTAAATCCCCCTATCTTTCAATCGCAGGAAATTATGAGTGATGTTGCCCCTTGCGGTGCAATGCATCAAATCACCCTGCATTATTGTTTTGTTAGCACTTCAACAACAAACTTTATGGGCAATCACAATACATCAAGTATACCTTTGCGTCAGAGACAATAAGGTTGGTTCTGAGATATCGGCCAGTAGCAGCATGGATGTCCCGCATCCTGCAGACCATCACCATAATGGTTCCCGTGACTCCCAGGTCTAGTTGTTCAATAAGAGATCCGTTTTGTTGCGTGCAGCAGATGTTGACGTGGACATATTGCAGGTTTAAGATAAGAGTCAGATGATTAATTGTGGGGATACAAAGCATGCGACACGTAATTTATACTAGTTATAATTGAATGGTAGTTAACTCTAGGATGGACTATAGTGTTAAAAGGCGGCTCTAAGGCTCAAGCTCTAGGGATTTTTTCATATCGAGGCTCCACACATGCACAAGGCTCACAAAAAGTGCAAAGCCTTGGGATTTAGAGCCTTGAGCCTAGGCGCGCCTAGGAAATGTGACGGATTTTAAAACTTTCTTTTCGAATTTAACATTCATCGCCATCATATGTTAATAATAGATTACCTAGAAACTATCTAGAAACTAAATAAATCAATCAATTTGAGTGTTTGGTCGTTTAATTCAAGTGCCTGCACATACAGACTCCTCCCTCTATTTTATGTATGAGATAACGTAATCTCGTCATGCCATGAATATGATACATTGCTTGCGATTTTTGGTTTAACTATTCAATTTTTTTAGATACATTAATTATTTTAGTGTTATTTAAGTCATCATTAATCTATAAATTTTCACCTAAACTATTATAATTTACTTCAATTTAATGCAACTCATATTCATGAAGCCCGCGCCTTGATTTACGCCTCACCTCAAGGCTCAATAAGCCCTTTGCGCCTTAGTGCGTCTTGAGCCTTTCAAAACACTAGGATGGATATCTTTGTATTCTGCAACTGATTCTTTGTATTCTAAAACTGATGTGCATTCATGGTGGTGTAACTCGCCCTTAATCATTTGCATTATTTACCCAATTGAATGGTAGTTAAGTCCAGGAATGCATCTTTTGTATTCTGCAATTGATGTGCATTCATGGTGCTCTAACTCACCTGTGTAATTTAGCAATACCGAAACTTGTTTTTGCATCATTAATACTGCACATTAAAGCTTGAAAACTCAATCTTATATTATATAAGATACATTGTACATTCGATTTAATACCCATTAATATATTAAAATTACTACGTCTACAAAATGGAGTTAATATGATAAACCAAACAAAACAAACGGTACATTTACTATATGTGTATGTCTATATGAACTAGCGAGCCTTTTAATTTGTCAAATTATATTTAATTATGGTTGGCTCTAAAGTAAATGTTAAACAACAAAACAAACTATTAAAATGTAACACAATCATCATTTTTAATATATATACAAACGACATTAAGCACGTTCATATGTTTTATGAACGCTCAGGTTGCAAATTAGTTAGATATATAATAAAAACTAGTTTATAACCTCGTGTAATCTTAGAGAAAAGTCCAATGTAGAACACTTTTCTAAAGATCAAAAGAACTAATCCCTACCCTTCATTTCTTTTGATCTAATGGCATGGATAAAAACAAGCTTTTAATTATGAATTAATCAAATTAAAATCGGAGGGGCAAAATAAACTTTTTAAGTATCCGACCTAACTCTCCATCACTTGTCACAAATACACACACTTCCCTAATTTTTTCACACACACACATCCTGAAATTCTCTCCTCCTAATCAAACCTTAACTTTTCCTCCAATTTCAATCATCACAATCAAGATCAAAATAAATGATTAAAGAAGTAAAATCATACAATCCGCATCTAATTTTCTTCTTCACTTCAATATGATGATCGAATTGTTCATGAGAATCACTTTTTTGGTTTTTTTACTTTATTTCATACATTTGTTCAATTTATGTTGGTATTGTATTTGTTGATGTTGTTAAGTAGTTTTTTATGAAATTTAGGGTGCATCTGATATATTTTGTAGATGTTGGGGTTTATAGTGATTTAGTTACGTATTATTACTGTTTGTGGTTGTTAGTTATGATGTTAACAAGTATTAGTTACTGATGTTGTAATTTTTGATGAAGAACCAGAAAGAATCACATGTGATTTGTTTTATATTTTTGTATACTATTGTGGTTGTGATTGTTTTTTGTGTTAACTAGTATTTTTGCGATTTAATTACAAATTATTGAACTTATTCAGTAAATAATGGTTTGTTGTAATTGTTATTGGAAATCTAAGCAGAACAACATTTGATTTGTTTGTGTTTAATGTGGATTATTGGTGTTGTGATCAATTTTGTTGTGTTTATTGTTAACAATTCTGTTGTTTGATAGTTAATATGGTAATTGTTGTGATCTTAACTTGATTAATGTTTTTGTCGTTATAATTTAGGTCGTCACGAAGATAAGTGTATAACAATGTCGACGTCGATATAGTTAGTAAATCTAACGTAGTTATAAAGATAAAGATGATACTCAAGTTTAAATAGTTTGTTAATATCAGATGTTTTTTTGCAGGCGATGTAATTGCTAAAAATACGGCTCATCGTCGTAAAATTGTTGCTGATAAGCAGGCACAAATAACAAATAAATAAGCTTCAAGGATAATGTTGAGTTCGAAGGAGTTGGAGTTAGGCTAAAGATAGCATATCATCTGTTATTTAACCACCCCAAGTGGCGACTAAGTTTCACTAAGTCTTGAGTGCGCGGGGGATATGTTCAAACTAGCTCCACAATTTGATACAAAGTACTCAAGAGAACAAAATACAACAAATCATCATGAATGTGATTAGAATTAGTTATCCTTGTTATTAGGGATTGGCTTATGAGTTGCATCAGGAAGAATCTAGTGACTTATATACTTTGTAGTATTTGGTTGAACATGTTGTATTAAGAAATACGAACAGTATCTAATCATGGAATCAATGCATACAATTCTTGTTTTGCTAGTTTTGATAACTGTAGATGTATGCTACTTATTTTTCGCATGTTGATATGTAAATCACATGTGATTGTTCTTCAAATCACATGTGATTTGTAACATGTTCCGTATATACTTAATTTACAATATGTGCATTATAAATGTAGATGTATGCTACTTATTTAGCTAGTTTTGATAAATGTAAATGTATGCTACTTATTTTTCGCATGTTGATATGTAAATCACATGTGATTGTTCTTCAAATCACAAGTGATTTAATCTCAAATCACATGTGATTTATAACATGTTCCGTATATACTGAATTAACAATGTGTGCATCTTAAATCACATGTTTGGATATGATGAATTCTTGATTTTAGAATATTTTTGTGCCTAATAAATATATGTTATAAAAACATTTAATAACCTTTAAAGTATAATTATTATTACTTTTGTTTCTTATTTTTACAAAGTATATGATGTTTACTTGGTTAGTTTTTGCACTCGTATATGTACTTTTGAAGCATAGAAAGAAATAGATTTGCATATGGTTACTTTTTGATTTCTGCAAAATGGTGTTGTATATATATTGTGGTAACTGGTTGAGTATCCTACTTCTTTCACAAGTTAATGTGTGGATCACTTGTTATTGCTCTTTGAATCTCATGTGATTTGACCTAGAATCACATGTGATTTACTTAATTTTCCATATGTATCAAATTTTGTACCATATGCCTTACTAAGGAGAGATGTACATGTTAGAAAAACTATAAACTAACTACTAAATAAGATATAAAAAGTTAACATTTAAACAAAATTTCTATTAAAGTAACAATCTACAAAAGTTTCGATACAAGTAACAATCCATAACAATATGAAATGAATAATCGATTTAATATTATAAAGTACTTCTAAAGAAGGTTGAACAATCGCACTATTCAAGTATTCGCCACTTGTGTAGTCACCCTTGTCTTTGGACCTAATGGATAAGTCCTTTTTGTATGAGTATATGTCTTCTCTCCACAACATCCACATTTCTTATTCGGCTTCAAACTGAATTTAATTACTTTCACTTTTCCATTCTTCAAACGTGTTACTTTCGCACGAACATTGTTTCTAACTCTTGACGGGGTTTTAACTTTAAACATGTTTGGTTTTGAAACTCCAACAAACTTCTCAATATTAACCGTTTTGCTTCGAGGATAGCACAATAACTTCCATCTATTTCTTCATTTGTTAAAAGACATAACAAATGAAAAGTTATCAATGTACATGGATTTTACAATCACATGTGATTTCATGCATAATCATACGTGATTTACTTATACTTGCAGGATCAATAGCATGTATACTGACAATTGAAGGTTCAAATCACATGTGATTTGTGACACTTGCAGGTTCAAGTCTAAAACTCTAAAGTGCATTAATTGCTCATTTGTAAATATAACCAGAATCACATGCGATCTTACGATATACTTCATGATAACAGATTCATAAACATAATTGGACATGTATATGCTAATAACACGTGATTTACCTTTAACAGGTTCCAACACTTCTTTTTCATAATCTAGATCTGATTCTTCAACAATATGAACATCTTCAAAACCTTCTTCAAACATCTAAACTGAACTTGTTCTGCATTCATAGCTTCTAGATGAATCAACACTCTAAACTCGTTGAATACTCACAATTAGGGGTGTGAATCGGGTCGGGTCGGTCGGGTTCGGGTCAATTCGGGTCAAAGCTCAGAAAAATCATACCCGAACCCGACCTTGTTTAAAACTCGGGTTACTCGGGTTCGGGTCAATCGGGTCGGGTCAATTCGGGTTCGAGTCAACCCGAATTTGAGTAAAATGACAAAAAAATTTCTTTTTTTACTTTTTTAAATAGAAAATCTATTAATTAATATTGAAAAAAAATAAAAAAAACATTATTCGGGTCAATCGGGTTGACCCGAACCCGAGTTAGCCAAAACATTTCAACCCGAGACCTGACCCTATTTAGAACTCGGGTTAGTCGAGTTGACCCGAATAAGATTTTTGACCCGAGTGACCTGACCCGAATATGCTCGGGTCGGGGTCGGGTCGGGTTCGGGACGGGTCGGCTTTTTTGACACCCCTACTCACAATCTATGTCTCAGATGATTTTAGTGATTTTCAAGCTGGGGTTTGCATTATTGTGTTCGATTATGAATATTTTGTGATCAACTTGATAGTTGTTGAGCGATTTCTGAATGAATTTAATGATGGATGACAAATTTAATTAGTGAATTCGATTTTTGATCATTTGATTATGTGTGTTTGTATGGATAAGATACTTTTTGGAGCCTTATTTTTTTATCCATCTGTGAATGAGGGGTAGAAAAGAAAAAGAAATTGGCTTTTATAATTGACAAAAATGCCCCTTAAGTGTAGCTTAGATCTAACTAGAGCCATCGGATGCAAATGGAATGAATGGTGGAGATCACCCCATTTGATCTTTGAGAAAAACATGATCTTTATGGATTCCACCTTTGTAATCTTAAAGTTTCGTGGTTTTGATCATAAATAGTTTTGAGAATGTGAATATGACTTGATAACTTCTGGAAATGCAATTTATCCACAAAATTCCTAAGAGTCAAATATGGTTAATCTTCTCTACATTTAAAAAGGAATGTGTGATCATTCAACATGACGGGTGTGTTTGGCGCAGAACGTTTAGAGCATTGAAGAGTGGTGAGCGGGACTCTTGAGCATTGTGATTTCTAATTATCATTTGGCAAGCAGCAAAGAGTTTTATCTTTTTTTCAAAATGTTCATTTCTAACACTCCTTGAAGTAACATTTAAAAGCTATTTTACACATCATAATTAAAACTATAGTTATGTTACCAAACATTTCATAAAAAATAACAAGGTGCTTACGGTTACTATTCACTGCCAATGCTTATGACTTGTGCTACTTTTGTCAAACACTTCCCACCACCTACCATAAAAGTACAATCCATCCATAAAAATAAAATAATGCTAAACATACCATCCAATGGTTGTGTTTTTTTTCTTTTACAAAATGAACTTGTCTAAAGCTTTGTGGCCATTGTAACTTTAACTTTTTAATGACTGTCATAAGGCTATAGTGGCATTGTCATATTGCTAGGACTTGTTGCTACTTTTGTCAAACACTTCCCACCACCTACCATAAAAGTACAATCCATCCATAAAAATAAAATAATGCTAAACATACCATCCAATGGTTGTGTTTTTTTTTTCTTTTTTTTAAAAATCAGTAACTTTTATAAACAGCTTCAAGAAAATGGAAACAAATACAAATTCCAAGAAAATCAGTAACTTTTATAAACAGCTTCAAGAAAATAAAAATAAAAGGAAAATGCTAGAACCACAAAGAGATTTATACAAAAAAATTTACAAAATGACTTGTCATAAAGCTTGTGGCATTGTTATACTTACTTTTTTTAATTCTTCTCTCTTAAAATAAACAAACCCCTCAATAGTTTAGTTGAACAATTGGTGCGTTTTCTCACTTTTGGTCTAAAATTCAAAAAATGTTTGGTTTTGGTCCAAAACACATAGTTTCGTTCTATTTTCGGTCCAAAATACATAGTTTCGTTACACTTTTGGTCCAAAAGACATAGTTTTAGTCCACTTTTAGTCCAAAACTTTTAGTCCAAATTCACGGGATTGGACTAAAAGTGGACCGAAACTATGTTTTTGGACCAAAACCAAACATTTTTTGAATTTTGGACCAAAAGTGAAATCGCACCAAACCACAAAGACCAAAAATGTACTTAACTCTTATTTTTAAAAGAGTGCAAATCACTTCTCTTTGGAAAAGGATCTCACATCAAAGTCTACAACTAGCGAACGTGCTTACGTTAAACATCATTTACCTCTACACAAAAAGATCATTCTCCTATCCAGACATCTTGAAACTTGCCTTTGAAAGACTTCGAAGTACAAAAGAACCATTGTACACTGGCAGTTATTGCAGCCTCCAAAGACTGTCAATGACGTGTTTCAGATCTTGACACTGTCGCTGTTGCTAGAATCTGCCTCTAAAGACTGTCACTAACGTGTCTCTAAGGAAGATCAGGGACGCTCTTTGCCATCTAAAATGACTCGCTAGTGGCAGATCAAGTACCTAAATTGTAGCAACACTTGACTTTTGAAGAGTTGCAATTTGTGTATGATTAATTTACATTGTTTTATATGACCAAATTAAAGATTTATAATCCACTTTTCAAGTCGAGCGGATTAGTTCTCAGGAAAGTTGTGGATAGATTTTCAGAATCCATGCCTATGCCTTGAAATGCTGCAATATGCTAGAAGTTGCAAACACTATATAAAACTAACATTTTGTACTATACCACTTTCTTTTAAATTTTCAATAATTAATGATCCGAAGAACAATATTAAATATCAGGACATGCCCTAATGTTGTATCAGGCACAACATGTTGGTATGAAAAGTTGTCCTACTTTACAAACAATTATATCTCTTCCGTTACGTCTATTATACACATTTAAAGAATGTAATCGGACATTCCGATCATAACATTGATCATCCTCACCCAGATTTAGGTATGTCAAATGCGCTATACAGTTGGTGCACGAACCGTTGTGGGTGAGCGAAGAACTTGTTGCAGCATACGTGCAGCAAGACGCTGCGTAATGCCACCAAATACACGACCTCCAAGGTTTCTTGCCTCAGGCTCTTGAAGTACCTGGCCACATTTCATTCTTTTTATGAGATTTGATACATCATGTAAACTAGGCATATATCAAATTCACAAAATTCATGTTTGGACCCGAACCCAATTGACCCGAACCGTCCAATTGCCAACTATAGTATCTAGTATACAAGCTCTTTTAAACATAAAACAACTAAGATATATTATCTTCTAACAGTTCTATTCTCACCTGTACAATTGGCTGTAAGATAGTAAGATCGATATTATCTGAAGACCGTAAAAGCCCCCATATCCTTGAAACTTGTTGTCTAAGCTCCATCATACTCTCCATCTCAGCATCAGTCAGGGGCGTGCCAATTCCATTCCCATTGGGAATAAATGTCTTCAAAGGGGCAGGAATAGAATTGTATGTATCAACCATGGTGCCAATAGTGATTGCTTCAGTTACCCGAATAGCTTCTTTGATAACTAATGTCCTCAACTCCTCACCTTCGGGACCCAATAATAGTTTCAAAACAGGTTGTAGAGCTTCGTTTGCTGAGAAATCTCTATCCTGTTTCCCTTGCACAAGCAGGTTTTCAAGTCTATTCCACCTGTTGGAATGCAAGAAATTGGACAATATAATTAAAGATTGTAAATTTCGACCCATTATGGATTGCTTCAAGTTGGGCTATGTTTTATCTCAAACAGGTTGAAAGTCACATAAAGTCTATTTTCAATGTACATCACCTTTTAAATTGTTTTTATTCAATGAGTTCTATTATATATTGTGAAGATATTGTTTCTTTAATCATATAGATCAACTATTTCTTAAAAAATTGGACAAAAAGTGTGGCCGATTCAGAACATAATAGGTAAAGATGGAAAATTCGACCCATTTACTTGTAAACAAGTCACTTTGGGTTTTTCTTATCTCACATGTTATATAAATTAACTTGGGTCAAAATGAGCAGATAGCCAAAGTGTAGTTTCAATGCATAAACGGACATAGCTTCATAGAGTGAAGTTATACATCGAGTTTTTTGATATTGTAAATTCTTAATCATAGATTTCTTAACGTAGGTTTTTGAATATATTGTTCTGTAATCATAATTACTGGTAGTTAATTATCGAAAATAAATTGGACAAAAAAGTGTTTAGTTGGTCGACACTCAACCCAACCCGGTCAGTCAGTTTCAACAAATACTAAAAACAACGCTTTTCAACCCAGTCCGATTTGAAATGCTACCAAACTCGCGACCCTCCCATCTTGTTGCCTCTATATAAAGTCGACAACAGACCACATTTAAAAGGAAAAATTACAAAAGAACGCATACCTGAACTTTCCGTCCTTGAATAGTAACTCAATAAGCGCATCTCTCAGATATGGATTCGGGTCTGTGAGCAGCCTTTTGGCAAAATACGGATATGAAGCAGCTAGCACCTTAAAATTAGGATCAGCGTAAAGAGCCAAACCTTCTAGAACAGTGAGTGATCTCAATATTAGTGCATAGTAAGCTGGGACATTAAATGGATACGCATAAAGAACAGCACCAAGCCCATCCACAATTGTTTTAAAATTGAGCTCACTCACTGTAGAATTTAACGCATCATCAAAAAAGTTCCTAAGTGCTGGTACAATCGGGGACACATCCACATCAGGTGATAAAAAATCTAAAGCATAATAATCACGAGCCATGGCTTCATAATCCCGATTAACCATATGAACAACATGACCAATAATTGCAAACCTTGCTTCTTCCGGTGTTTCACTCATCATTCCAAAATCAAGAAAAGCAAGCTTTCCATCAGGTGTAGCTAACAGGTTGCCAGGGTGAGGGTCTGCGTGGAAGTAACCATACTCGAGTAGTTGCCTAAGACTGCACTGAATCCCCGTGTTGACCAGATCCAAGACTTTTAACCCTTGGCCTTCAATTATTGCCTGCTCGTTGAGTTTGACCCCCTCTACCCAATCCATTGTTAAGACCTTCACACTGGTGTAATCCCAGAAGATGTCAGGAACAAGTACGTCTTCTCTGTCCGCATATAGTTTTTTGAATCTTCTAGCATTCTGCCCCTCCTGCACACACCTGTCAAAATTAACATTCAAACCCACAGGAACCTCTAACGGGTTACCATACGCGTACTCTTTCCTATTTTGTCCACGTGACAAACAATATTCAGTTTTTAGTGTTCGGATAAAAAAAATCTGTGTTTTGATTTTTGAACCTGATTATCTGATTACTGAGACGACTACGTGTATTTTTAATAATCAATTTAATGCTCAGAAAAGTCATTCTGTTACTGACTATTAAGGGTCAAATAACCAGTTTCAAAGATACAGTAATTACAATAAAGCAGGTTTTCAAAAGGTAAATAAAAACAGCCAATATCCCTTCTTTTAACCTGGTTTGAGATACATTTACTTCCATCTCATGAGATGCATCTCTTATTCTATAAAAAAAAGGTCATTTATGACCATATATGTCTTAATTTCTATGAAATCAGGAATTTGCCAAAAGCTAATTATTACGACTTCAAACAACAAAAGAACATAAAAACACAATCTCCTATCCCTGTTTTATAACAGCTGATGATTTGATTCTGATTATTTAAATCACTTTCCAAATGCGCATCCAAACAACCCCTAGAGTACCTGAGCGGCACTCTTAAAAAATGAAACTTGAGAGAACATATTATTGGCGCAACTGGAAAAGATAACTAACCTGTACATAGTTCAACTCTTGATAAACTCTTCTTGCGAATTCGTCGATCAAAGCAACAACATCACTGGTAATTACATCTACATATTTATTTATAGCGATACCTAGACCCCTTATAAGGTAAAAATCTAAGCCAATTGCTTCCTCAATACCAGGTCTCTGCACCTTCACAGCAACATGTTGCCCAGAATACTTAAGCTTGGCTTTATAAACTTGACCCAAACTGGCTGCCGCAATTGGTGATGTTGATATTGATGAGTAAATAGAATCAAGTGGAAGCCCCAGCTCTCTTTCAATGCAGGCAAACGCCTCTGCATCTGGAAATGTTGGCAAAGCATCCTGTTCGGTCACATAAATAGAGCCAACCATAAAAGGATAAGCACACAAACAAAATCAAACGAAAAGATTACTACAAAATCCTAAGAGAAAAAAAATACATCTATATATCGGGAAAAGAATTAAAGAAGAGCTCACATGACTAATTTTGCTATACTTATAAGAATACTTTTTGGAAGTAAACATTATGATCTATATTCTATAAAGCTACTTTACTTCCGTAAGTGCATAACTTTTAGTGGACTTGGAGCATATACCTGTAGCTTCTTAATGCAATTCGAATTTTGGAACTGGCCTTCTAAATTATCAATTATAAATATACACATTGACGGACAAAAACGAAGTCGTTTTGACTTCGGGCCACTGTGCTACAGTAACGGGCTCCCATTTTGGGCCAGCCCGATTTTGTTTTTTTTTTAAGTAGGAGGAAAAAAAAATATTACAAAAGTTCCGATTTATTCAGATAAAAAAAATACCCGCGGAAACATCTTCGATACCTAATAACTTTAAAATAATCGATATGGTCACAAACGTACAACCCATTATATTAAAAAAAACCCATATAGCAAAAAAAAACAACACTTTAAACATGAGGCTCAACACTTAAGCCATATAAAAAAAATTATTACTAAAAATATACATATTTGTCGACAAACTGGCCTAAAATTCGCATAAAATGTGGCCCAAAATCTGGCCCAAAGTAAAAAAAAAACTAGCCCAAAATTAGCCTGAAATCTGGCCCAAAGTAAAAAAAAAAACTAGCCCAAAATTAGCCTGAAATCTGGCCCAAAGTAAAAAAAATATTACAAAACGTTCCCTCAACTTTTAACTATTTACGATTTTCTTACACAAAAAATCCCGTAAAAAAATTAACAAAAAAAGCACGTCAAGTTTTTATTGTTCACAACTTTTTTACATTCATCGGCCCAAAAAAAAGATATCAAACCGTCCCAAAAAAAGAAAATATTGGGGAAAAAATTAACCCGTCCCAACGCAAAAAAAAATTTCTCGAATCGTACAAAAAAAAGAAATATCCGGGAAAAAATTATGCAAAAAAAATGGCCCAAAGTAAAAAAAATACAAAACGGACCCTCACCTTTTAACTATTTACGATTTTCTTACACAAAAATTCCTGTAAAAAAATTTACAAAACCGTCCCAAAAAAAGAAAAAATTAGCCTGTCCCAACGCAAATTTTTTTTCCCCGAATCATACAAAAAAATAAAATATTAAAAATTAGCCACTCCATAACGCACCGCCAAAAAAAAAACCCTCGAAACGTAAAAAAAAATTATTCGGGAAAAAATTAACCCCGCCGCAATGCGCGGGTTCTTTTGCTTGTTTTTTTACATTTACAGTAATTTAAAGCAATTTTATTGAAGGTTTGTTGGAACTTGGAAGGGTTCACAATAACTTTCGAACAATAGTGATGCATGAATCCCAAATTTTTTGATTAAATGTCTCCACTAAAATGGGGCCATTGTGAATGGAATTATGCTCGAACATATTAACAATAGCACGTGGGGTTCACATGCACCTCCCCCTTATAATCTTTCCAAAAGTTAATAAATCATGTTGGTTTAGTTGTCAACGTGTTATATCGAACCTAATAAAATTTGACACCGCGGGGCTATCAAAAGCCATTGTGGAGTTTTCTCATATGAGAAATGTAACACGTAATCATTTTTCTATACATCTATTATACTTAAAGATTGAGTTTTCTTATTTGAATTAGAATATGCTTTACATAGCTCATCACAAGGTGACAAAGCAACGACGATAGGTAGAAGCAATCTATGGAGTAATACTGATTTAAATAAAACACAATCTTTTTTTATATTGTAATACCATTAGTTTAGATATTATTTAGTTTAATAGCTAAAACAACACAACCTCTCAAATTTATTATTTTCACCTGCTTAATATAAATACATAAGAACACAAAATAATTCTTTCCTAACACTTAGAATTATGTTTGAACGTGATAAGCATTCCCAACCTATTTCCCCGCGGGAACGACTACGACCACCCTAGTCTTTGCCTTCTTGCACTACTACAACGATTAGGTGCTTTGCATAGGGAGTTGTAAAACTTCGTGTTGAAGTCCTACGACGAACGCATCACTCTTTAAAAAACAAGATGCTAAGCCATGTCTTATACGTTGGATATTGCTATTGCAAGAATTTAATACTCCCTCCGTCCTATTTTTATTGTCCACGTTTCCTTTTTGGGATGTCCCAATTTAATTATCCACTACTAAAAATAGATAGGGAAATTTGATCAAGTTTACGATATTACCCTTGTTTGAAATTATTATTACAAACTTTAAAGAAGACTTTAATTAATTAGCTAAGGGTAAAACTGTCATTCTGTCAAAAATTAAGAAAGAGAAAACTGTAATAAATGCATTTTTCTTAAACTGTGTGTTTTTTGTCGGGGGACAATAATTTTGGGACGGAAGGAGTATAGAAATAAAAGACAAAAAAGGTACCAAAAATGTTGCCGCCGACCACTTATCTCGGATTGAAAATGATGAGACAAGTGATGATAATGAAGTCGACGATAACTTTCCTGGCGAACTCTTATGGAAATTAGCACCAGAGACATATCATGGTTCACAGACTTTGCAAACTATTTGGCAGGTGATATTATGCCTAAAGGAATGATGTACCAACAAAAGAACAAAGTTTTCTCTGACCTAAAAAACTATTTTTGGGAAGATCCTTATCTTTTCAAAGTATGTTCAAACGGTATGATTTGACGTTGCGTCTCCGGACCAAAAACTTATACCATATGAGTTCAATGTCACCACGAACCTACTGGTGGACATTATGGACCTACAACCACACCTAAAAAGTCCTAGACTCAGGCTTTTATTGTCCAACAATCATCAAAGAAGCTTATACTCTCGTTCGCCTTTGTGAAGCATGTCAAAAAACTTAAAACATAACCAAACGAGATGAAATGCCCTTAAATATTATTCAAGTATGCGAAGTTTTTGACATTTGGTGTATAGACTTCATGGGACCATTTCCGAAATCATATAAATTCGAGTATATCTTAGTCACTGTTGACTATGTATTTAAATGGACCGAAGCTCAAGCTTTACCGACTAACGATGCCAGAGTTTTTATATCATTTCTGAAAAAACTATTCTGCCGTTTTGGAATGCCCAAAGCTCTCATAAGCGATCGAGGAACTTACTTATGTAATAAAATAATGAAAAAAAAACTATGAAAAAAGAGACGGAGTATCCCGTTTCTCTACATGCCTTTCATCCTAAACGAAGCGGAAATTTGTTGGGAAAATTGTTAAGTATAAAAGAATCGTTGATCCGGTGGTCTTGGTGAATCAAACCATAAGATATCCATCTTTAGAGAGAGAGAGTAGAGGGAGAAACAAATGTGTGTAATTAATATGAAAAGTGAAAATTGTTACAAGAGTCTCACCCCTCCATGGAAGCAATAGAGGGGTGTTTATACCACCATCTATACATAAGTTTACTAAAATGCCTATTCTAGTCCCTACGTATGGTGGTATGATAAACTATGGTAATTACGTCATGTCGTCACATAAAATGAAATCCTAATAATCTTCCCCCATGGGAACGATAGAGGATTATTACTTATTACGTATTTCTCCAAACAAAATACATAGATGATATGAAACAAGAACTTCTATGAAGCTTCAATGCTGATGATGTCTTCTATGGCCTTTGACTTCAAGTCTACACTCCAACACGAATCATCTTTGTAGTACCTTGTAGTAAGAAAGAAATATATGTAATTGAACTAAGTAACCCATATACTTCTGGTTAAGGATAAGCTTCTGAATTAGCTTCCCCCTAATTCATGTCACATATTCTTCATTATGAAGCTTTAATAGCTTCCCCCAAACAAGCAATCCTCTCTTGAGCAGTTTCAAAGCTTTATTTCTAGCTTAGAATGATTAAGTGCACAACAGAATTAGTAGGATTCCCACATCAAATGTTACTACTTCTTTAATAATAAGCTTAGTGGTTATCTGTTTCGGGGGATCATCAAATAGATCAGCAACGTATCTTCTCACGCTTGAATAATTCTTCTCACATTTCTTCCCACTGGAAGCTCAAGTAATGCATACCAAAAGTATCAAGATATCTCTTCCCCCATGTAGTTGAAGAGATGCAACCAGTCTCATTGTATGAAGCCCAAAAACCCAAAGTACACACTCTATCCCATTCATGAAGTCGAAATCGTAGCATCAAAGTCAATTAAGTCCCGAACATGCGCATTCCTTCCTTTAGGATAATGATGATATTTCTTGTAACACTCAAGTCAACTAAGTCCCGGATGTAGACAATTGAACCATCCAAGTAGTCGAAATGATAATACCAAAGTCAACTAAGTCCCGGATGAACACATGTCTTCTTGCAGGATATTGACTATCTAGAGGAATCATCATACCATTGTGTACCTCTTTTATCACCAGAAACTGTTTCATACATCCATTCCCCCATGTAGTTGGAATAATACACCAAGATCCACGAGTTAAAACACTGATTTTCTCTGCAGTTATGACATTTGTCTTCCCGGAATGACCTAAAATAAGAAGAAGGTATGAAGTTCATCACGTGTACTCGTTGTGCGTTCAGATGTATGTCTCCTTCCCCCTTGCTGGTTTTGATACCTCAGAATCAGCAAAACATTATATGCACATATATTTGAAATCTTGTGAGAAGAATAAATTAGTTCACATCTGTCCCGTAAGAATCAACTCCTGATCAAATCTCTACTCATAAACTCTCTCTGACTATCTTTACCAACCCTTTTGTAGGCTATTTGAAGTGACCACTAATGGAGTAAATCCTATATACCAAACTTAATTCTTGTGACTTAAGCTTGCACTAATGTTGGAAAAATGATGTAGAGAATTTGTGCTCCAAGCAAATCTCTAAGTACTCTATACTCTCAACTAAGAGGCATAAGAAGTACAACACCTCTTGAAACTATCCACATC